>DWCF01002664.1:0-22895 GCA_018230265.1 Delias oraia | reverse complement strand
ATCTGGATCCAGCGGTTGCTCGCGACCTTCGTGAGATCGTCTTTCCATCGCGTGACAGGACGTCCCACTCCGCGTTTTCCGGTACGCGGTCGCCACTCGAGAACCTTTCTTCCCCCTCGAGAACCTTTCTCCCCCGGCGGAAATATACGGCAAACATATACGGCCTCAGTCCCCGGCAGCCCCGCTAGTCCCAGTTACGGTAGCGGCTGTGGGTTCGGCGGGACACCCAAAAAAACGAAAAAAAAACCAGTTTTATATGAATATACTTAAAATATAATTCAAAAACATTACGCATTGCTTGGTTTTATGAAATCCAAGCAAAGCATCTATTTTACGACCTCAGTTTATAGCCTAGCCAAATTATAATTCTCTGGAATAATGTTGCCTTAGTTATTAGTCTCTTTAATATTTCTATATTTTTTGCCTTTTGTTACCCTAAATGAAATATTCAATTTAACGATTTAATAAATAATTCAAAATCTCACAAATTGCAATTATATTATTTGAAATCTATGTCAATTGTAATGAAACTATTATTGTTTACTTGTTCTCCGTCACAAATTCAAATCGAAATAATGCTAAAAAAATTACAATACGGCCAAAACAGTAAATAAATGCGTTTTAAGATGTATACAAAAGAACTTTCCTATTCTCAAAGACCGAGTACAGACCCTCGGCTCAGCAGGTGCTGGGCGTGTCCGTTTATCCTAAGTGAGCCTTCTGTTCGAATGCCTCCCGATTTTCATTAAAAAAACATTTTAATGATTTTAATAACTGTTAACTTGAATTGAAGTTTATTATTACTGTTTGAAACTGTAATACTTGTAAAGTTGTTATTGGTTCATCATCATCATCATTTTACCCGTAAGACGTCCACTGCTGGACATAGGCTTCCCCCTTGGACCTCCATGAATACCTGTCGGACCTGCTTCCAGCGCCTTCGCGCACTTTTATGAGATTGTCTGTCCACCTTGTGAGTGGACGTCCCACGCTGGTTAATTTATTGTAAACCAGTTAAGTATATTGTTTCATTGCTTATTTAAAGTAATATATTGATATTCGTTTGATTTTGTTATAGATCAAAAGATTCTTAGGATTTTATGACACTCTTACCCAATGAGTCTTTAAGCTCTTTCGAGTTCCCATTTAGTGCATTAGCACTTAACATAATTATACTTTAGCATGTTTTTTTTATGGTATAGCTGACAACGGAACAGATGGCTTCTTTTTATGATAAGAGAAACCACCGCTCATGAACATCCGCGGATCAGTCCAAACATTGGTTGTGTTGCCGGCTTTTTACGCCATTTAAGCGGCATTTTTAAGGGCCCCTATATCTTCACTCACTAAGCGAAACATAGTTTCAACTACAACTATACGTTGAGTATTCTGTAAGCCCGTGGTATCACCTCGTGGTTGACTTATAAGACCACCTAGAACGAGTCTCTCATATATTAACCTTGGCTGGATAATTGTATGTCCATGTAAAAAATTGATTTCACCACTGTGCAATAAAATCTAAAAATATTACATGTATAATACAAATATACATACAATAATAATTACTAATATAATAGAATTTCACAAGACCACGAGGACTATTTGAGATTTGATCGGCCATTAGGCCAAATTGGAATTGGCGACAAATTAATTCGAACAGTACTGACGCGTACAGCTTATTCTAACATGGCCAAGGTTAATGTTTTGGCTGTCATGTTACATAATTAAGGTAAACATATGAATGACTAGTGGCCCTGAACATCTAAATTTTGGAAGCCTCGTAGCTTAATGGTTTTGAAAAGTTTACCATGAAGCGAGAAGTATCGGATTCGAATCCCGGTCCGGGCAATTATAAATTATAATTTCATGTATAATGTATTCGGTCTCTGGAAAGACTTGATAGTGGCCGGTCAAGTGTCTTAATACTGTCGCTCGCGTGGGAGACCATGTTGAAGCATATGCTGACGCGCTAATTGGGCCAAATAGGAGACCCATCCGCTCTGTTGCCCGCTATACTATAAAAAAAATCAGAAATAATACATTTTAACAAAAAGGCACATCCTTCTTATTTCGTAATTTTTTTACGACTTGGGTTAAATTATATTACACAAAGTTTCCGATTCAGGGATAGTGAAAGAAATCAAATCAGTCGAGTATTTCCGAAGTTATTTAACGCAAACAACCAAATCTTTCCACAATTATAGAAATTTACAATTGCTTTAAATAACATAAGATGGTGCGTTTTGCCTACTCTTAGGCAATTTTTTAAATTATTTTTCAATGAAAATGAGGGCTGACATTTTTATGAAAAGATTCGATTATAAAGATATTTTTAAGTTAAATTTGATGATTAATTTTTAGCAAGAATGCGGTGAGGAAATATGGCAGACAATTCTACAGGAAGCAGGTGCCAAAAACACAGTATTTATGACACGACAGGTATTTCAACATTTTAAATTTGTTTCTTATAATAATAATTAATGATTATAAATTTAGGTTATTACGTTTTTTTATTGTTTAGCGGATAACAGAGTGGGCGGGGATATCCTTGATGGTGAGAGATAGCCGCCGCCCATGGACAGTCACGCCAAAATCCGTGCTTTTGTAGTGTTGCGGGTTTTTAAGTGGTATAACTTAACGAGACTCCTATATACTTTTCACTGAGCCAAAAACAGCTCAATTGCTGTTTCACGCTAGTATTAATTTAGTCCGTGGTATCCTTATGGCCCTATTTGCAAGTCATCATTCACTTTAGCATGTCTATGCTGTTTCATTTTTCAGATTTTAATTTTGTTAAATATGAATATATTACACAATATTTTCAGCAATACCCAGATGCTCTCATGTTGCGTTTGGCCTGTGCGTTATCACGGTTGCTGAACAAAGACCCAAACAGCCCCACAACTTCAATGCTAGTATCACCACAGCCAAGAAAATCATCGCTAAAATCGAAACCAGCCTGGAGAAGCGCCTCCGTTCACACAGACAACAGAAGCCAAACCTACAAATGCCCTTTCTCTGCCACTAACGCGCTGACAGAGGTAACAAAGCAGGAAATTGAAAGTTACAATTCCTCAGAAGAAATCAAATCACCAACACAGAGTACCATATCTTCAGAGAAGATTTGTGAGCTAGAAGAACTAGATGTAACACCAACTACAAATAGTGATAGACGGAGCCTTGGAGTACACTTGGAGAAATTACAAAGCGGAACCGATCCGGTTGGAGTTGCAGAAGTGGTGATGAATTCTGAACCAACATCTCCAATTTCGGAAGCTTCAAGGACTGGTTCTCTGCCCAAAAACTCGACAACAGCATCAGAATCTAGAAAGAGCTCTTTGAAACCACGAAAAGTGAGCATAACTGTCGCTTTAGATATATACAGACGTCGTGGGTCGGGTGCTACAGGAAGACAAAGACTGAACAGTCTCAGTTTGATCAGTTCAGATAGATTAAATGTGCTTAAAGAAAAATTTAGTACACCAGATAAAATCATGGACTTCTTCGGCAGGTGCTTTGTTAAGTTCTTCTCTAACTTTGGGTAAGCTGCTTTCTTTATTAACACTAACTACTTTCAAGTATTACGTAACGCAATTTGAGGTGTCGTAAAACCATTCGTTTATATATATCATTTCTTTTGTTATTGTATTGCGGACAATGGAGCATTTGGGTGGTCTCCTATATGGTAAGAGAACACCGCCACCCGTGGACAAACGCGCCACAGTTCACGCTTTGGTTGTGTGGCCGGCTTTTTACAGTTTTGATATCCTAACTCAGCGAAACGCAGTTCGGTTTCACACTGCCCATTTTGTGAGCCCGTAGTCCCCGTGTAGCCAGTTGTCATGTGTAAAACAATGGACAAAACTGTTTCCGGTATTTTAGACAACATTATAGTTTTGGATAAAAATATTAATTTCGGTTTAACGAAACTTTTAAGAGGGCAAGATCTATACAGTAAAATGTTAGTGCGCATTACTTGAGAGGGACTGTCGAAAATCTTAAAAATTGCGTTACGATTCATATGAACGCTCACTAAAAATAATGTTCTTGAAAATATCTATATTTCCTAATTTAAATGATCGTTTATTTAATTAGGTCCATAAGGGGCACTTTTGAAATTATAAGTACGAGAAGAAACAACAAGAAACTCATAGGATTTAATTTTTTTATAGCCAAATTTACAATAGTTTGTTTATTTATTGGCATAAAGTAAGATCATATCATATAAGTAGTAGTAGGATGCGGCAAGCGATTTTTTAAAAACATTTGAATGTAGTTTTTTATTAAAGTAGTTATTGTAGTTTCTTTAAAAATAAAAGAATGTTTTCTTTAAGTAAAATTTTCTATATACTGTATTAAGAGTACTTCCCCATCAACTAATATTACAAGATTCCATCCTATATAGCTATGTTGCAGCATATGCTGACGCACTAATTGGTTGGGCTCGCCCGAAGTGATACCACGGACTCACTGAATACTCAGCGTGAAACGGTACTTGTACTGTCTTTCGCAGAGTGAGTGAGGTATCCGAGGCCCTTTAAAGTGCCGCGGCGTAAAAAAACTGGCAAAAGACCAATGCGCGGACTGTGGCGTGGTTATTCATGGGCATATTCTCTTACCATATAGGAGACTCACCTGCTCCGTTGTCCGCAATATAATAAAAAAAACAGGTATGGGTCCGCTTTGTTAATTGTGATAATAATTTTTGATTTCATAAACAGCTATGATACAATGATCCGCGCCACCGGGCGGTACTTCTGCACTTTCCTCCAATCAGTGGACAGCATTCACCAGCGCATGAGGTTCACCTTCCCCCAAATGAAGTCACCAAGGATGCAACTCACCAGAGCTCATATACACGGGGCGGAACTAGTCTACAGCAGCGGTAGAACTGGATACACACATTATCTTATGGGTATGTATTATTTGCTCAAGATCGCAGGTGGGCGTCTTTGGGGGAGGCCTATGTCCAGGAGTGGAATTGACAGGCTGAAGATGATGATGTATTATTTATTCTTTTTATTTTTATTTTGAGAGCCTCGTAGATGTCCTTAAAAGTCTATCATGAAAGGATAGGTATCGGGTTTGAATCCCGGTGCGGTCAATTATAATATAATTTATATGGTCTCTGGAAGGGCTTGATTTGAGGGCCAGTGTTTTAATACTATCACACCAGTGGGAGAGACATGCTAAAGCTTATGCTAAAGCACTAATTGGGAACACTTACCGTGAAATGGTAGTTGTACTTGAAACGGTACCTCTACTTTGATTAGCTGAGTGAGTATATCGGAGGCCCTTAAAAATGCTATACATTTAAACGGCGTAAAAAAAGCCCGCAACACAACCAATGCGCGGACGATAATAGCGTTGTCAATGGGCAGTTGTGTTCTCTTACAATATAGGAGACCCACCTGATCCGTTGTCCGATATTTAAGCATGCATTACATGAATTTCATTCGTATGCATGAGCATACAAATTGAATATGGATGAGTTAACATACGCCCTAACTATCTGCAGGTCAACTGTACGAAATAGCTGAAGATATATTTTCATTGAAGTTGAAAGTGACGATCGTCAAGGAGGAGGTAATTGAAGGGAGCAATCACTACGTGGCTGTGTTACGGCTTGAATTTGACAACAGTGATTATGTAGGTTGTCTTATGTATTCTATATATAATATTTCTGATGTGTTATGTCGTTCTTTGGGAAATAAAAACACGAATCATTGTGTTAATATAATTTTAAAATCTGGACGTGATATTTTTAATGATGGAAGATGGAATTGTTAATTTGTTGTGACGTCGCATTTGTAAAGTAAATAACTAAGTCTTATAAATCTAATACAAAGCGAGAGGTATCGCGTTTGATCTCCGGTTTGGATTAAAGTTTATAATTCTTTATCAAATCAGAAATATTTATGTTTTATTTATTTCACCATTTTTTTTAATAAACAGGTACAATCTTTAATGGCAAAGAAGTCCTTACCTTGCCTATTACCAGCTGTACCTGCAACTCTTTTGACACAACTGTTTCCCTTCGGGGTACTCCTGGACAGAAAAATGAAAATACTTGTGGCTGGAGATAAGGTACTTACTGTAATGTAAAAAAAATATTAAAAAAAATGTATTTTGGTTTATATTCAAATATACATGTATATGAAATATACATGTGCAATTTATAGAATGCATTATGATTCTTAAGGACATTTAAAATGAGTAAAACCGTGCTATAGAAAATCAATTGAAATATATTATTTATGTCTATATGTAGACGTATCTTTGAAATTCTTATTTGCTCTCAAACCCTTCACTGACATAAAAAAATTATATATATAATATTCAACTGTAGGCAAATATTGTAGATAAAAGATAAATATATATGTATTTATATGTATTTAAAAAAAAATATCCTTCTATTACCTGTAAAGATTTATATTGTTTTATCTTAATTTTTCTTTGATTTACTTAAATGATGGTTCATGGTTATTTGTTATCTCCCTTTAAACTTTGAACATACAATTGCTTCATTCTCTGTCATTATTTACGTTTACCTCATCATACTGACACTGGAAAAAATATAACCATTAGTCATAGAAGCTACAAAACAAGATTACAATTTGTAAACTTATTTTATTAATTACATTTCGACACTTATTTATTTTATATACAATTGGTGACAAAGGAGCATGTGGCTGACCTAGGGCAGCATCCTCCGCCCATGGACACCCCCAGCCCTTTGCAGAGTTGCGGGTACGTTGCCGGCCTTTACAGAATGTTTACGCTCTTTTCTTGAAGGTCCCGAAGTCGTGTTGGTTTGGAAATACCCCTGTTGACAACTGATTCCACAAAGAGGTGGTCATTCCACAACGCTCAGTTGTGGGATGACTTATATAACTTATAACATAAATCCGCTAAAATTTATCAAAATTATTTAATAGGTTTTCTCATTATTTCATTACTTTAAAGGGGTATTACATGTTTTAAGATTACATTTTACAATATTTCAGCTTGTAGAAGCCTGGGGCGGACCATACAAACGAATTTACAAAACCCAAGTGTGTGAAATTTTAAGACTAAGAAAGCCGAAAGTATCATTTACATGGGACAAGGTATTCAACACTTTTAAAATGTTTTAATTGTCACAAATATACCAAAAGTATTAAAAATTGTGAAATAAATACTGCATTGTAAAACATACCGATTTTAATTGAATTATATGAATAACCTAGTATTTCTTAAATGGATCTTTGCCGCGCTTAGAGCTGTCATTGTCAATGAACGAAATGTCATGTTGTTTCGAATGTTATTTGATCTGTGAACGTAACGACGGTATATATTATAAAAACTTATATTAAATAAAATAATAAATCTAGTTTATAAAAATGTTTAAATTGATAGATGTTATTAATAGACTTTTATTATCATTTCTTTATTTACTGATAAGATTGTTTGTTAGTTAAACCAATTAATTCGACGTCATTTTTTTTGGAAATTATTCAAAAATAAATTTACCTAATTTTTTGTCAGAGAAAAGTAATTAAATTAATATTTTTACATATAGTTATAATTGTTTATAAAACAAATGTAATCATGTAGTAAAAATATCGAAGGATAAATTACACCGTTAATATTTTATATATATATAATTTTGATGTATATGTAATGTAAGCATTTTTAATACACTCAATCTGGTATAATTGTGTCATTCACTGACTATTCTAGGTGAAATACAAATTGTAAGTTTTGCTTATTTTCATTGAATCCTTTTTAGGTTGTAAGCATGCAAAATATGATATTTGAATTGGAGTTGATGCGATGGCGATCACAGAACATGGCAGATGCAAGACGCGGCTCGCAGGGAACTCGCTCTGTCCTTCTCAAAGGACCTATCTATCTACTAGAAGAAATAGACGCTTTAGTTTTTTTATGTAGCCCTATGTAAGAATTTCTCCAAGTCAAATATCCAAAATTTAAATCTTAAAATAACAATATATTATTATACAAAATATGAATTTATTATACGTACCTAAGTGATTTTCTATTGCGTGAAATTAGGATAACGGTTGGTCATAAAAATACAACTTAAATGGAATTAGAAGCCGGCTTGCCCAATTATCCGGTATTTAATTAAAAAATAAAAACAATAGACAAAATAATAAAATAATATTATTTTTACTATGGTTTTTATACATTACTGGTGGATATGTTTTCCATTAAACGAATAATTTTGAGATCTATTGTACTGATTTTATACCCCTAACCGTGAACAAATATACTGAAATTTTACATAAAAATTTCAGCTTCAATAACCTCGACGAACTCCGCCTAGCAGGCTTATGCCTAGCAGACATGAATGGCCACGGTCTCTCCAAGGAAATGCTTCTTCAGGGTTGGCAACACTTGTCCCGTCTGGAGCTATTGTTCGAGAATGCAGAAAACCGTTCATTAACATTGGAAAAGTCATGGAAACTTCGAGATGAATGGAAGAAGAAGGGTGATCAACTACTCTATTCCATGATACCGAAGACTATAGCTTATCAATTGAGAGCTGGCACAGTGCCTGAAGCTGAGGTAATCAAGATTATATTGCGCCAAAACACTTTAAAATTATAGCATTTGTATAGTCATCATCATCAGCCTATCAAGTCCACTGCTGGACATAGGTCTCTCCCAAATACACCCATCTATTACGATCTTGAGCGATCTGAATCCAGCGATGCCCGCGACCTTCATGAGATCGTCTTTCCATCGCGTGGCGGGACGTCCCACTCTGCGTTTTCCGATATGCGGTCGCCACTCCAGAACCTTTCTTCCCCAATTTACCATTTATTTCCCATTTGGATAGAAAATTGCTTCAATTTTCGTCATATATCTATTTAAAAGTATAGTTTATTTCTGAAAGTATTTTTATGTCTAAGACCCTGGTGGCAGAACAGTCTTGCAGGCCACCGTGACGTTATGGGAATCGAGTTCGATCCCCGATCTGAATAGAAATTATAATTTAATCGGTTTTTGAAAGGGTTTAACAGTGGCAGGGAGAGTATCTAAATTAGCACTTATTGGGTCAAAGTGATACCAGAGTGCATTAGTACTCTGTTTCGCTGTGTTAGCGAGTTAGGTTACAGGTAGCCCACTTAGTATAAATCGCTCAAATGGCGTAAAAAGCCGGAAATATAAGAAAAACGCGGTTTACCGCGCAGCTGTTGTCCACAGGCGCCTGTGGTCTCTTACTGTCAGGAGCCTGCCTCATCCACTTTATAATAAACATTCACTTTATAATAAACGATAAACTCATACCAACTTTATTTTATATTTACCACAAATTCTGAAAAAGTTAAGATAATCCAAGACCCATTATGATTTTACATGAAACCAGACGTAGGCGCAACATTAATTGTTTGTAATATGTTTCAGCATTTTGACTGCGTGTCTGTTATGTTCTGTGGATTCCAACTGACTGAGACTGGTACAAGAGAGGATGTAATGGCTACCGTCAGCTATATGAACAGTGTATACTCGAAAATAGATCGCCTTCTAGATTCCCATCAGGTGTATAAGGTAATTGAGACATGCAGACTTCGCTTTTTTACAGAATTTGACCCATATCAATAGAACGAACATATAATTAATTTTATAAAATTTTTTAAAGTTCTTAATTTTTGTTAGAAATTCATTAATAAATATTATTATTTCTGGACTCGGCAGATGTCGCCCTGCCTGGTACGCTACCAACCGCGTCTGATTTACATAATATTTTTATCATATTTTGGCCAATTTACACAATATTATTATGTAATTAAATCAAGGCCTAATTCTTATTCTGAAATATGAGCTATATTATTGTAAATTTTCATTAAAATCCGTTCAATAGCTTTTGCACGAAAGAGTAAAAAATATCCATCCATTTATGGTATTTAGTATGGCTAACAAACTTACGCATTTATAATATTAGTAGGACATATATAAAATAGTCGTCTATAAAATATAAAACTAATAATTATTTCCTATTATATAGAGCTTAAGTTGAACATCTCCATAGGAGAACGCAACTTCGTCACGAATTAATTAATTAATTATTTTCATATGTTTTATTTGAAGGCTACAATTTATGTTGTTTTTTCAATATATTGGACCTGGAGTTTGATAAAATTAATAAAGATAGCCTGATTTGGTTGATTGGTAGCCTTGGGCGCGAGGCTGTGATTGTGTGCCTATGGAATTTCGCTTTCAAATTCTCCATGCTATAAATATTTTGATTTCCTTTCCTTCTTCTTTTCCTTCTAACAATGCCTTCTCCTAGTTTCCCAATCATTCATTTGTTCATTTTCTTTGTTTTCAGTATGTGGTTGGAACTTTTTTTTCTTGTATTTAGTATTTATATATTTAGGCTCCGCTTAAGATAAGCGCTCCACCTCGCATCTAATCGAACATCGAATCAGAATACAAACTTTCATCGTTATCACCTCGATGTTTCTCGTTCCACATCTGAGCGGTTTATAAGTTATTCCAAATAATTACCACTTAGAGACCTTTACAACTGAGCGTACATATTCCTTAAAGACCGACAACGCACCCGAGGCTCTGCAATGGCTAGAGGCATCCATGGGCGCAGGACCGCTGACTCTAGGTGAACCTCCTGCTCGTTTGCCATCCTTTCCATAAAAAACACTTGTTGGGGCATACAGCCGAGCGCTGCTCCTTTTTACCGTACCTCTATAGAATTGTCTACTTAGTTACTGTGGCTTTTTACATATATATTTAAGTTTAAATAAAATCAGTAATCTATATTTGCAAATAAATTGTCGTCACAGGTGGAAACTGTAGGCACCGTATACATGGTGGTCGCAGGGGCACCGGAAAGGCGGAGAAGACCCGCACATGCTGAGTGTGCTGCAAGTGCCGCATTGGCTGTGTCCCGGGCTTTACCCATGCTTACTATAGGTAAAGAATCTCATAAACCTACTAATAAAATTTTTATATAAAAAGTTCAAACAAAACTCGAAACCTGGCTCATCTTATTATAGACGAGAATGTGGCAGACGGCTTTGCTGGCGGTAAGAGATCACCGCCGTCTATAGACAACTGTCCCATAATCCAAGCTTTGGTTGTGTTGCCGGCTTTTTAAGCCGCTTAAGCGATACAACTCTATAAGCCTGCGATATCTCTCAGCGGAACAGTAGAAATATTTTATGCTAGTATTCTGTGTTCCCGTAAAATCATTCCCGATGATTCGACCCAATAGGTGCGTCAGCATATGCGTGACTTTCTCACATGAATTGCCTTGAGACACTCGCTCTTATATTTCGACTAACTTTTGATTAACTTTTAATGCAGCTGCTATTTGATTCACAAAAGTATTGTTGAGATATATTTTTTTTTTATATTTGTTAATACATTTAATATTGACTGTAATTTATTTCCACTCAATTTAGTAATTAATGTAAATAGAGTTACATTTATTAAAACCATAGCTTTCTTTAGAATTTGCAAATTTTGTTTCTTTTCTTTAGGTATTCATTCAGGACCTTGCCAGGCTGGGATATTGGGCCACAAGCAACCCAGATACTGCCTTGTTGGGGATACCATTAACACAGCATCTAGAATGCAAACCACTAGCGAGGTAATTTATTAGAAATGCACAAATTTTAAAAAAATCAATCTGATTAAACACATCTATCACATAATAGTTGAAATTTATTTCAAAAAATACGTTATTGTTTAAAAATCTAGATGCGTTGTTTTAAAATGAGTTTAATTATCTATTTATTGGTAAAAATAATAAAGCTGTCATTTAAGATACGATTTTATTTATTTCAACATACAATTAACTATTTAAATTACAGTAAAATATATTTAAATTACAGTAAAATATAATTAAATAACTCTAAATGTATGTTATAGCCGGGCCGTATACAAATATCGTCTCAAACAGCTGGAGAACTCCCATCAGGCAAATTTAGGCTTCGCCGCAGGGGACTTATTAAAGTGAAGGTAACATTTTTGTCCCAGTCAGCCTTAGAAGCTTATTTAGTATTCACTAATCTTCTATGATTACAAAAATAAAAATATATGTATTAGAGTACAATTTTGCTACCGCGGTTTTGCCCGAATTAAAGTCCTATTTTTAACGGTATAACGGACAACGGAGCTGGTGGGTCTTCTAAATGGTTAGAGAAAAGCGCTGCAACTGCGCCACAGTCCACGCATTAGTTATGTTGCCAGCTTTTTACACCACTTGAGCGGCATTTTTAAGGGCCTGCGATATCCTCACTCACTCAGCGAAACAGTATTCTGTGAGCCCGTGATATCACTTCGGACGAGCTGGCCCAATTAGTACGTCAGCATATAGCATGTTTACATTTTAGCATATAAAAGCATGATTTATTATTTCAGTTATAGTTTTTCATATTTAATTTCAGGGAAAAGGACTGATGGAGACCTTTTGGCTTGAGGGTGAGATAGAAGAAGATGAGCAAGAGGAAGCTTTACAATTATTTTCGAAGTTATGTGGCGAAGATTAGGTGAATCCCACGAAAATGGCGTAATTCTGCGTTCTAAAGTAGGATTAGAGGTTAAGTCATAAATAAGAATTTTCGGGGGGAAATTTCTAAACGATTCCTATGATTTATTGCTGTTTATTCCACACAAACATTTCATTCTCAATTCTAATACAGAATATAATTTCAACCAGCTGGTTTTATGCTCGTTACAGTTGTAAGGAACTTATTTATGAAATGTCCAAAATTTTTGTTTTCTGTTCATAGCCGGAGATCTCTTATCATAGAGAAATCTCGCCTAAAAAGACAGGTATGGATCATAAATAATATTCCAATTTCAAATTAAAAGTTTTTTACGCCCGAAGTAAAATAGACTTTTATATTTGTAGGATTGGAAAATCGTTTTTAGAAAGCGAGATATTATGTATTCTATATGTTAGCTTAATTTATTAATATTACATAGTTTTTTTATGGAAACGATGGCATATGAGCTGGAGGCTAACCTGGGGTAAGCGATCTTCCGCCCATGTCTTCCGGATATGGACATTCCTAGTTCATGCAGAGCCACAGATGCGTTGCCGGCCTTTAAGGAATATGTACACTCTTTTCTTGAATCTTCCCAAGTCGTATTTGTTTGGAAATACCTCTGCTGGAAGCTGATTCCACAGACTGGTACTTACTTAGATATTACGGATTGTTATTAATAGATAATATATATTCAAACGATATTAAACTATTGTCCCAGATAAGAAATTATATCTATAAAGATTATCATAAATAGCGTATAATTTTATAGGGTACTGTATATTGTATATTTATGGGCGGCAATTATCAATAGGTAATACATTATCCAATCAATCTTCAAAGCACAACTGAGAATCGCAATGAATATATCAATATCACTTTATAATTACAGCGACTTTATGAATAAATTAATTTACCCGTGGGAGAGCCATGCTAAAGCATATGCCGACGCACTCATTGGTCCGGCTCGTCCGAAGTGATACCACGGGCTCATACAATACTCAGTGTGAAACGGTACTTATATTGTGTTTCGCAGAGTGAGTGAGGATATCGGAAGCCGTTAAATGCCGCTTAAGCGGCGTACAAAGCCGGCAACACAGCCAATGCAGGAACTGTGGCGCGTTTAGTCATGGGCGGCGGTGTTCTCTTACTATATAGGAGACCCACCTGCTCCGTTGTCCGTTATAAGATAATAAAAAAAAAAATTAAACACTGTCTCAAACAATGTCCTTTTCTAACCGCGTAATTTTTTATGCTAAAATGAAAACTTACGAGTTGGAATTTCGGAAGAAATGTTTTAATTTAAATTCCCTCGTGGATGAGCAGTTTTGTAAGCTAGCGTGAAAGCAGGGGTACTGCGTTCGTTCCCTGTTATGCAATGTCTTAAGCTGTATATATGTCTTACGCTGTTTGGGTTGACTATTCTGAAGTAATATCACAGAATACCAATGTGAAACAGTAAATCTACCGCTTCGCGTAATTAGTGAGGCTATCAGAGGTTGAATAAATACCGCTCTAGCGATATAAAAAACCGGCAACACATCCTAATTGCGCATTGTAGCACAGTTGTCCATTAGCCACGGTGATCTGTTACCACCCGCTACATATTAACAATAATTAATAGTAGACAGATAAGGCTTGACTTGCTTGCTATTTGAGAAACAGAAGAAGGAATTCAGATCTTTCCCAGACAAACATTAAAGAGTTACTCTCTTGTAAAATATTTTAGTATAATTACTTCAAAACTATTTAAAAAAATTACATAACAGAAATAAAAAAAAACAGTTCCAGTTATTCTAAATAGTTTAATATCAACATGCGAATAAATTCGAATATATTTTCTTCTTATCAGTATTCATTATTACATGGATCTATTAGAATCTTATTAAGTGTAATAAATACGTGAATTATAGTAATAAAATAACAGAAATAAATTTAACAGAGCTTAATCTATTCAACCAACTGTAATACTACTTATAAAATTACTTTAATCAAAATTATTTTAAACAGTTTGATTTATGAAATAAATTTAAAAGGAGTATTTATTACAATACGCAATATTCAGGTATCTTTATTGTTATTTTGAAGAATTCCTAGTGTAAGGGTCTCTAATTAAAGTGACCGGACAGGCCCGGCAGCCTAACTCCCTAATCTAAAAGATCGGATAGTGTAGGGCAGTGTTGGAGATCAGTTATAGCACGGCTAGAGCGAAAAGAGTTTTGCTTTTCTTTTATCTTGTGTACTTTTTCATATTGGAGTGGATTTCTATTAATTTAAATCATGTTTAGGCAGATCTGTCTTTGAGCCACTTTTTTAATAGTTTTGATCAAATAATTGCCATGATACGCCTCTCTATCCACATTTGCGTTCAGACTGTGCACAGAAAGTACAGATTTTCAGTGCAGTGTAATAATCAATGCCCTTGTAAGCACACCCCCACCCTGGGCCCTAATCGTGTATAACAGGGCCTTTACCGTTGAAAAAAGCAATGAAGAGTATAATATCAATAATACTATTGCATTTATTACGTATATTATTCTAAAATCTCAAAACATTAAAGTTTGATTAGGAATTTTTGTATCACGCTTTAAAAAATGAGGCAAGCATTTTAGCTATAAGATTCTTAAAACAGTATATAGGAAATATTGTATAATTCGAGAACATAATTAGATATATCTTAGTATGTTATTAAATAACAATTTAAAAGACCCCATTAAATATATTAGTAACAAAATCTTGTATTTCATTATCCTCAATTAACTTTTGTAGGCGAATGACAAAATACTCCTTCCATAAACCACAATTCTTACTTAATATTTTTTTTTTCAAAAAAAAATGTAAGAATAGGCATCAAATACTTCTAACCAAATATAATAAATTTTGACAAATATGACCAAGAAATAAATAGAAAAATGCAAGTTTAATTTGAAATTAAGTCAAGGTCAATGTCCGGTATTTGACCTTAACGGTCATAACCCATTATCAGACATTAAGCTTAAGCTATTAGCAGCAATGGAATGATACCGATTTTAGGAATTCCGTTTTCCGGGATTTCTTATCACACGCATACAGAAAATAATTTACCAATTCCTACCAAAATTCTACTATAAACATGCAAATACTACAAGTTTACGTTTTACTTAGCTTACACTCGAGAATAAATAAGATTTATTACGACTTATGTGCTTACTTGGCACTATATAACACTAGGACGGCTAATTCATCTTAAATAAACCTCTGATTTCAAACGAAAAAAATCTATAATATCTGGCGTTATTTAATGAAGAAAAATAGAAAAAAGATTTAAAAATGTATTTTACTCTATTACAGCATAAATCAGAGGTATATGGATCGGTACATAAATGTTTGATTAATAAAATATAAACGCAATAAAAAACTTGAATAAAATGTCAACAAATTGTTCGGTTTCATTTACATCCGGAGTTTATAATAATCAAAATGTATTAAATACCGGATCAATCAGTTACATTCCTGGTATATACGCACCAGGGAAATACTGGTCCAATTGTATTAAGAGGTTTTCATAATCATTTATTCGAACAATAATACAAACATTAAAATAGGCAAATCAATTGGGATGCTACAGTTACCAATAGAACTATATAATATGTACATTTTAAAATCAACAAGTTTAAATTGAAACCAACAAACTAAGCTAAGGCACTGTGATCTATAACAAAATTAAAATCTATATGTATATTGTAAAAAAAGCAAAAATTGTGCATTTAAATGATACACAATTGGTCCTATACACCGAACATATTCCGGCACAAAATTGAAAACATTTAATACAAGTCAAATTCATACTTTTATTATTAGAAGTTTTTTAAGCGTTTAACAATCAAAGTAGGTTTTGAATAGCCTTCTAAGGATTCATAAACATTACTTGGAACGCTACCGACAGAAACAAATGCATGCCGTATTTAAAACCACTGTTAGATGCTGTATTCTTCGAAAATCACCCTTACGACTTCTTCCTAATGACATCAAAACGGTGCTATCAAAATAAAAACCAAAAAGTGTACTCTTAAATAATAACAATCAAAATTGGTCCATACATCTGAACATATTCCGGCATAAAATTCAACCATAAAATCGAATACATGTCAAATTTATAATTACTTTATATTTCTTGAAGTTTGTTATATAAAGTAGGATTTGAACAGCCTTCTAAGGATTCATAAACATTACTTGCAACTTTACCGTCATATGGAAAAAAAGCATCTTGCTGGCACTGAAAACACAGAAAGGTGTGTCATTTGTGAATCAAATTCAACAGAAATGGCAGATACTCCTTTATATTTATTACGGCAGAACAAAATAGACTAAAATATGTACAAAACAAAAGTATTATATTTATTACTAGTGCAAAGTTAAGTCTTATTCTGGATTACAGTTGATTTTTATGTAGGCGTTCCACTGACCTTTTGTTTTAGTCAAATTTAAATTATAACTAAAAATATTTAAAGGAATTTCAATAAAATTCTTTACATTAAATGGCAGTGCAAACTATGAATTTAACTATAAGGAAATGTGCACTGATGACTCTTGTACGATTGTGGCTTAAAATGCCTATAATTTTGCTTCTTCATAATATTTTACATTAAGCCCAAGGGTGACACAAGATTTTATTTCACCAATCGAGGAGAAATTTACAAGCCACCAGTGCGAACGTCACCATGGAAATTCGTATTGTATATCCGTATAAGTACATTGCTAAGTTAAAGATAGGTAAGGTAAGATTCAGTCTTCCCGCTCAAGTCAAACGACTTCAAGAAACTGAATGTTAAAGCTGCTTTCGAGACAGCGTAATATGTAACTATCACAATTTTTTTAACTTATTGCGAGCTTAATACTAGAACCATGACGCAAGTCATACAATGCTACCGCCACGAACACTTTTAGTGGGTATGTAACGAATTATTGAATGATTCCTGTAAGTTTATTGAGATATTTAGGAAGTTAAAACATGCATTCACTTTTAAACTTATAGTAATTGTAAACTTATAAATTCATCATCGAATGACGAGGCATATTACAAAATTTCATCTCTAGCACTGCCATGTTTTTCGTTCCTAAATGAGCGTTTCCTAAGGCATTTTGTCCCGCGCGCCACCGCTCTATGGAATCAGATGCTTGCAGGAGTATAACAAAAACAATGCAAATTGGGAACCTTCAAAAAAGTGCTTACCTATCCCTAAAATGCCGGCAACCCACCCGCTTCCCAGACGCGTCTAAAGGTAACCATGGATGGAGGACCGCTATTCTAGTTATCCTGCTCATTTGCCTTCCAGTTTTCATACAAAACAAAAACCTCCTAGTGAATAAGATGAGGTATATTTAATATTGAGCTTAGTTCACAATATGTGTCTTTTATAAACAGAGATAGTAAAGTCGTGTTTATACCATTATGTCCGTATGTAAATTTTTTGGTATTCAATAAATCAACCAAAGTGCCGTAGCTGTAAGACCAAATTTAACCATCAAAATTAAGTTTTGAATAACGCAGTGACCTCTTCTATCGTCCGGTTTTTCGTTTCGGGTAACTTAAAGTATGTGAACACGTAGAAAAATATCAACAGTATTGTGAACGGTACAAAAACATAATTGCCCAATAACCGAGACATGGGAAGGAACAACAAACCGACTATGAAGTTGGCCAACCAGTTTACAAGAGCTCCGACACTGACGGCCGCACTCCTTGCCCCCTGGCCAAACAATTCCGAGAGGATCATCCACGGAATCGAACTCGGTCCGACCCCAAAGAACGCTACGTACGACAAGGTAAATATAACCGCGAATATACTCATGGTTGCATTATTTTCATATGTGAAAAACGCCACCGTCATTAGAACAGAGAACACCGCCATACCACCGAGTCCAACCAACTGCAGCGTCCTCCTTCCGAGACGATCCATTAATGGTATCGAAACCAACGCCATTATAAACAGCATACTGCCGACACCAATAGTCGCCAGACTAGCATCTCTCTGCGTCAAGCCAGTGTTTATAAAAATCGATGTCGAGAAATACAAGACCGCATTAATCCCACCCAGTTGCTGTGACAGATGCATAACGGCACCAATTATTAACGGCGTCCTTAAGGATTCAATTCGCACCAAATCGGCGATCGTGAACTTCTGCTCCTGCTTCATGGCGTGGTCTTCGTCGTTCATGTCCTTTATCTCATCGTCGATTTCATGGGTTCCCCTGATTTTGGACAAAACGGCTCTCGCTTGTTCCTCATCCCTTTGTGCAATCAAGAGGTATCGCGGCGTTTCCGGTACAAACGGTAACATAATTAACTGAACGCCTGATGGAATTATAGCTAATCCAAGCAGCCAAGGCCAGCCCTCATCGCTGCCCAGAATGACATCGATACCAAGAATCTGTCCTCCCACCAGGCCGAACGCGACCGCCAACTGATTAACAGTTCCAAAAGCTCCACGCAATCGCACCGGTGCCATTTCTGACACATATGTGGGCGATGTGGTGGTAGCAAAACCGCAATTGACACCAATAAGTAATCTGCCTATAATCAGCATCGCTAGCGACGTGGATGTCTTACTGAGGCCCATGAGCAGTGCTCCCACAACACCGAGCGCCGCGTTTATCAGCAAAGCGAACTTTCGACCGCGTGTATCAGCAATCCAACTGGCTAGTGGACAGCCGATCATACCCCCAACGGCAAATATACTAACGATGACACTGAATATGGTACTAGAGTCGACGTCGTAGTTTTCATTGATGAAGTTCTCTATGAACGCGGCCGGAGCGTTGATAACGCCTGTGTTGAAGCCAAACTGCAGCATGCCGAGAACGGCTGAGCAGACGGCGTATAGCAGAGGACCCGTAGCTCCTCCCGACATTTTGGCCCGTGATTAGTCTGAAATAGAAAGAAAAAATTTAATATGCTATATTATTTATATTAAAAAACCGGGAAGCAAGCGAGCAGGCAGCCATCCCTCTCCCCAGCAGAGCCGCGGATACGTTGCTCGCCTTTTTAGAGTCCCAAGTCATTTCGCTTTAGAAACACTTCTACAAGAACTTACTCCCACTATGAGATGGTTGTGGAATGACAAACATCGAGATGATAGAGACGAAACTTTGTATTCTACCTCGATGTTATATGATAAAACTCAGCAGCACTAATCTCAACACTCCTCAGAACATTATCCGTGATAAATTCGATATATACATCAACATTGAGTAAAGATTAACGATAAAGTCATCGAAAGAACTCCTTATGTAAGGTTTAGTATTGATATCATTATTAGCTATACATATAAATATTATTCGTACATAATAATATATATAATTATACATGAGAGCCATGCAGAAGCCTATGCTGACGCACTAATTAGGCCGGCTCGTCCGAAGTGATACCTCGGGCTCACAGAATACTCAGCGTGAAACGGTACTAGTACAGAGTGAATGAAACCGCATAAGTGGTTTAAAAATCCGGCAACACACCCAATGCTCGGAATAGGGCGGGGTTATTCGTGGGCGGTGGTGTTCTCTTTTCATATAGGACACCCACCAGAATTATAAAATAGACTTATTAAATTTAAAATTATTTTATCATATATTAAGATAATAATCCATATTACTAATAACAGATCTCATAAAACTCACGCCAATCAATGTAGTCTACTATTGAAAAGAATTACACCCATCCAATATAAATTCATACAATTATAATGTTTACGTAACTGTTGTGTAAAATTTATCAAATCATTGTTTTAAAAGAGATATTCAAATTACTTACGCGCACACAACTGAATAACGCTATTGCAAGACCCCAAATCAATGAGAATAATATCACACTTACTGAAGATACGACAGATATGGATCTATAGTTTGATAAAATAAAACCCAAGGCTTCGATTGTATCAGAAGAAAGTGAGTTATAATCTATCATAAGTACCCTAGTAACTAGTAATAACATGTTTATTTTTGGTAGCAACTAGATACAAAGCAAATAATACGCCGGCAACGCACCAATGACTCTGCAAGAGCTAGCGGTGTCCATGGGCAGAGGACCGCTTATCCTAGCTGGTCCTCCTGCTTGCTTGCTGTTTTCTTTAAAAAAAGATAAACAATATCAAAACTATCAAAGAAAATATGACCATTTCAGGAGCCTTTGGCCGTTTCGTTTGATACCCACATTTACTAAAATCGATCTCAAGTCAGACAGACGAGACGGAAAAAAATAGAAAAAAATACACATCAAATTGATAACCTTCAACTCGGGTTTTTCTGAAGAACGATTAAATTAACAGTTGTTTACGAATTAAAACTCGTCAACGAAATACACACAGCTAGGACTAGGGATGTCCAGCGCGGTGGTCCATTTACCCTATATACCTGCTGCACGTATACCTTACGAGTTTTTTTTAAAAACGTGTCTTCTAGAGCTATAATGATACAAGCAGATACATACGCGTAACGTCGTATACATCACGAGAGCCTCGTAGCTAAGTGGATTAATAGCTCATCATGAAGCGAGAGGTATCGGGTTCCAATCCAGGTCAGGACAATTATAAATTAATTTATAATATATGCGGTCTCTGAAAGGGTTTGACATTGGCCGGGCGAATCGCAGTTAATACTGTCGCACACGTGGGAGAGCCATGCTGAAGCGTAAGCTGACGCACTAATTGGGCCGGATTGTCAGATGTAATACCACGGGCTCACAGAATACTCAGTGTGAGACGCTACGTGTACTGTGTTTCAGAGAGTGAGTGAGAATTTCGGAGGCTCTTAAAAAGTGTCGCTTAAACGGCGTCAAAGCCGGCAAAACAACCATCGGTTGTTCATGGGCGACGGTGTTCTCTTACTATATAGAAGACTCACCTGCTCCGTTGTCCGATATAGAATACAAAAGACTTAAGTAATGTTTAGAAATAAAAGGTGATTGATTTATATTCGTTCAACTATCGTTAAATACATTAGTGTACCTTAACGTCAAAACAATACTTGTGCCATAAAATATTATGCAACGAAAAATTAACAATAGAACATGAATAAATATTATCTATTCAAAACACAATTTAATATGTTTTAATAAATGATTGCAAGGGATAGATTACTTTGGACATTTTTATTTGTCATATTTGTGAAGATAGCTGTCATGTTATTTTTAACTTTTTTGTTTGTTTAATAGATTCAACCTACTTCATAAACAATAATCTGTACTTGGTCAATTTATTAAAACGTATTAATAACAGATTTGATTTAGTTACATCATTTGTAACTCAAGAACAGCGGAAAGTATTTGATTTTCCATACTCCGAAGTTATAAGGGTCTGCTCCACTCCAAAAAAAAACATTATTTTCAAAAATTTTACGATTCACTACTAAAAATATATAAAATCACTTTTTTTTAGCATTCTACAATCAAAATCTATATTTTTATAGGTATAGTAATTAATTAATTTATATTTCAAAACAAAGTTTGCTTAATCAACTGATTTAATGTATTTATATATCGTTTTATCTTTTATAGACATCGTTAGACCGCAATGCCATTGAAAATTATACCATAAACCGGTTTTTCCAGTAACAATAATACATAATTACATAATGTAAGCACTTAGACCTGTTTATGTGCGAACTAATTTTCTCGAAGTTTCACTTTTATTATGAGAAGGTAATAACCATATACATCTTGATATATAATATATATGCCATATTATTTTGGTGGGAGAGCCACGCATTTTTTTGAAGCCGATTTTTTTGAAGTAATACCACGGGCGCACAGAATATATATATGTAGGAGACCCACCTGTTCTGTTGTCCGCTATACCAGAAAAAATACGACTAGTATCTCAGATCAAGTTAACAGTGACAAAAGGCATTACAATTTGTCTATTAATTTCATAACATCTTCATAGCATACTCTATCTTCATAAAACTAGCTTAGTTAAGAAAATATTGTGTAAATATTTCATAAAAAAAACAGTAAATAGAATCATTGAAATCTGACACCGCTATTAAAGTCTAATAAAAACAAACCTTCGCGAAGAAAATCTTGACCGAATTATCTTAGCACAACACGGGTACACAATTATTTCATATCTCTACAGACGTCGTTGTTCTACTGAATTTTATTTCAATAAAAAAATTATTTTTATTAAAATATTGAAATTCTTGTATCAAAAACACGTTGGTAATGCAACGTCCACGGCTTACGGAGACTAACTGGTTTTGTTTGATATCTTGAGAGTTCGTGCATTACTTTTAGGTTAATTAACATTTTATCAAAGTAAACATGTTGTTTCGTAATGATTATATATTTATCATAAACCTGCGCATTTAAAAAGATTTCTTTTATATAAAAAATGTTTTTAG
>DWCF01002663.1:0-22896 GCA_018230265.1 Delias oraia | reverse complement strand
TAAATTTTATTATGTGTAATATGAGTTATTTTTCAATGTACAATAAAGTAATATTTAAGTAGAAATATGTATGTATGAATAAAATACACATAATTGCAGAAATTACACAATTGTTAAAATATAATCTTCTTACGAGTTTTCTTTGAGCATTGGAATACCTACTTTTAGGAGCTTAAAATAAATTCGAATAAATACAGTTAGAAAAGACTTTTAATCTAATGTTATTCAGAAATATTTTTTTTTTAGGACTCGTGGGAAATCTGTCCTGTGTTATATGTTTCGATGGGTCACGAATACCTATTAAAACTTTGAGGGACTGTTTGCGACTGCCATATATCAAAAGTAATATAAAAATCTCAGGTCTGCTTCTGTTTAATATATTCAAATTTAAATAAACTTTATTCACTTGCGTTTTTAATTATTTTTTATAAATGGAGTACATTTATCAGTGTTTTTTTATAGTAAATAATTTAGACTTACGATACCATTAGGACTTTTATATCCAGTATTTTTAAAAAAACAATAGAATTTGGTAATAGAACAATAAAAATACTATGTAACTCTAATATCCGATAAATTTTTCTCTTACATATTGAAGAGCTCTCTTCTACCCACATTGTCTATAACATATTAAAGAAAAACTTGAAGTGTATTCTATTGTTCAACTTAAACTTACAACTGCAATTGGTTAAGAACTTTACACTGTAAATTTCATATACACCGTAACTGTATTTTTTATTCTTCAGCATGCAACTTCTTAATATTAGGAGATCACCGATGCCCATGGATTCGCTCTACAATCTAAGCTTTAGCTGTGATGATAGATTTTTTTGCCGCTTGAGCAGTACAATATGACAGGCTACCAATATCCTCACTCACGCAGCGAAACACAGTACATGTACTGTTTAATCTATATTGTTACCTAATACATGTTAATACTACGGATGAGCCTGTCTATTCATTACGTGAACTTAGCTTCTCCTGGCTTTTTCACGGGTATGGCACTATTAAGAAACTCGCCTGGCCACAAGCCATTCCGAAGACCGAAGATCATTTAAATTCAAAAACATGAAATTATTTCTTAATCGTATACTACTTTCAAGAAATTTAGATTTTATCGATGCTATAATAATAGAAATTGTATCTTACATCTAATCCATCCTTACAAACTTATGTATGTAAAAGTGTTATAAGATAAGATATGGATATAAATGATAAGGAATCGTTGGTGTTTATTAAATAAATTTATGTTATCTCAGTAGTATAATGTTGGAGGCACGTGTATCTAATTATGCGCCCACGTAAGAAATCTAGGCACAGGATTTCATGTTAAACAAGAGTTAATATTGTTTCTCGTAATTATATCTCTTAGTACGTTACTCGTTCCACTAAGATGTTTTTCTTAAGAAATATATGCCTTTAAGGTTAACAAGTATTAATTTATTTAATTTATTGACACTTCTATGTAATAAAAATTTATAAGTCATAGAACAATTTGAGTACATATGGCTGTATTTTTCAACATATTCCGTGAATCCATCTATGAGTAATATGTATGTTTAATTTTTATTATTTTTATGTTTATTTATCTGTTTTTAGTTCTATGTATGTTTTTAATAATAGAAAACGTAATTTGCAGATTGTAAAACTGCTAGTTTTAGGTATTTTTTAAAAGGATATATGTTTATTTACATATAGTTATATTTTATTACTTAAGATACAATTTCCTTGATTAAGTTCAAGGTGTAATAAAGTTCTACCTGAGTTTATTGAGTTATTTTTATCACATCTTCTGTGACCTTTGAATTTTGATAGAATGTCATGGGCAATAGGAACTTCAAAGAGGCTTTTTAGCGTCTTAAGAGGCATTTTCTTAAGAAATATTATCGTTATAAGCATCGTATCTCAATGATTTAAAGATGTATAATGTTCTTCCATTTTGCAAATGCATAATAAAATTTGAGTTTCCCACTCATATTATAATACTCAAATCCTAACCTAAGCCTTTTCATCAAAATATTTAAGTAATATGATGCAATTATTTTAGGTGTACATCATGCAGGTGACTAATGGTCATGTTGTTCGAAATTCGATTGATTCATTATATGTGCCTTGTGTATTGAAAAAGAAGTGTTTATTGTTGTAAAATTGCAAATTAGATAATTTTATTTATAACAAATTACATATTAATGTTATTTGCTTTTGTAAAAGTAGTAGTTAAAGTGTATTTAGGCACTTATAGAAGTCCTAATACATTTTAACTCAGTTTAACTTAACGTGCAAGTGTTAGCACAGTTTTCTTAAAAACGTACAATAGTTTTCGCTCGTCCCCACACTGCCTGCAATTAAGGCGTCAGGACCTTATGGACACACGGCGAGTATTCATTCCAAAAAATAATAATAAAAAATAAATAACGTGAAACGGGACTGTTACTTTGTTTTGTTGACAGAGTGAGGATATCGGTGGCCCTTAAAATGCCGTTTAAGTGACGTAAAAAGACGGCAATCCAATCAATGCGCGACCTGCGGCGCGTTGTCCATGGGCGGCGCTGTTCACTTAGCATATAGCAGATGAGTTCTCCTATATGGTAAGAGAACACACATGGGCAATCGCGCCACAATCCGCACATTGACTGTTTCCGGCTTTTTTACGTCACTTAAACGGCATTTTTAAGGGCCTCACTCGAACACGAAACACAGTACACTTGTACCCTTTCACGTTGAGTATTCTGTGAGCCCGTCGTATCATATGCTTCAGCATGGCTGTCCCACGGATGTGATAGTATTAAGATACTCGCCCGGTTACTATCAAGCTCTTCCAGAGACCGAATAAATTATAAATTAAATTATAATTGTCCGTGCCGGTATTCGATCCCGATACCTCCCGCTTCGTGGTAGACCTAATAAACCTATATAAATATACCCGTATTATATTATATTATTATTATTGAAGAACCACTTAGCTACGAGGCTCTCAAAATTTATATTAAGTAATCGCATTTATTATCATATATCAGCACTATACAATAGTTGTTTGTATATTTCATGTTGTTTTATAATTACAAAATATGACATATTTAAAAGATTTAATCATTAATTGCATTGCAGATTAATAGTTTCAAGAAAATTCTAAAGTTCTTAAATAATCCTTCAGCGGAATAATATTGAATCGTATAATGGAAGGATGAAGAACTAAGTATTAAAAAGGAACCTTATAAGCCAGGACTGAATAGAAAGTTACTATTTTTAAACTGCCCAGGAAAAATCAATGGCAAAGATATGAATGCTCGTTTTACGAAGGTTTGCATACTCTATACTTTTTCAATTTATACGGTAACAAAAGTTCTCGTTTCTTATTGTTTTGGTATCAACTATTTTGTTTGTTTTTATCTTGGTGTCCTGACTTTCTATTATAATTAATTTAGCTAAGTAGGTCAAGATGATTTATAGGATATAAACAAAGAGAAATAAAATCTATCATCATTTTCAACATCATTTCAGCCGCAAGACGTCCACTGCTGGACATAGGCCTCCCCTTGGATGTCCATGAATACCTGTCGGAGGCGACCTGCATCCAGCGTCTTAAAATAAAATCTATATTACCTATTAAATATATGTATCTATTGTACCACAAAGAACAAATATAACGACATCAATACCTAAATTTATTCATTTAATAAAATAAATATAAAAATGTGTAAAGAAACATCAAAATAATTCATCGTATTTCTACCAAATTCTTCAAAGAAATTACTTATAATTCATGATTTTTATAAAACTTACCGATTTTTTTTGATTTTATCTTTATATCTGTAATAAATGCGTTTATATTAAATAAACTAAGTATGTGGAAGTAATATAAAAGCGAAAATCTCCCGTGCTTTACTTATTCAGAGAGAGAATGAGTGCCACATAAGCCCCATATATGAACCTTCTTAAGCAATTGGTTTTAGTATTACCTAATAATATATTAAAGAAGCAAAATATGTTAACTTGAACATAAAATGAAATGTGTTGAAATAAATTAAGTAGTATTTTTTTATTTTTCTATAGCGGAAATCGGAGCAAGTGGGTTTCCTATCTAGTAAAAACACCAACGGCGATAAACAACCGCGCCACACTTCGCGCATTGGTTGTGTTGCCGGCTTTTTACGCCGCTTAAACGGCACTTTTAAAGGCCTCCGATATCCTCACTCGCTCTGCGAAACACAGTACAGGTACAGTTTCACGCTAAGTATTTCTATGAGCCCGTGGTATCACTTCGGACGAGCCGGCCAAAGTAGTGAGTCATTTCATTTAAACTTTTTATTGAAAACGGTTGGAAACGTGCAGAAGGTTCACTTAGGATAAGCGGTCCTCCGCCCTTAGATTCTCCTAGCCCTTACAGAGCCGCGAGTGCGTTGTCGGCCTTGTTCTTTTATTCAATTTTAAAATAACATTTCATAAAAAGCAGCTAAGTATACATAAACTCGTTAAAGTTATAAAACCTCTTTAAAAGCGTCGGTATATATAAAAATCACAAAAATTGATTATTGAAATAAGGTACTTTAATTAAGGCACAATCTTATCTGTTAAAATTATTTACGTTGCTTGCACACCCACATTCCCGTGGGAATTGTGTTCTGTTTCATATTATACCGACTCTGTGGTTATGAGGTATTCGTGCTTCTTGTATTCTATGCGAAACGGATACGAATATACGACCCTATATAAATTCCGAAGAAACAATTAAACATACCTAAGTTGGTTTTAAAGACAATAATCTCTTCAGACTTTCCACGTCTTTTATTACGATAAGGTTCGAATTTTCCGTTCATAGAACTAAAAACAGATCCAGTTAAGAAAAAACTGAATTTATCTTCTACGAAATTAACGGTTTTTTAATGTTTACACATCAGAATAAATATGATTGTTTCGATTCTTTGTGTATTGTTTAAGAAACATACATAAAGGACTTTATTTTTGAGAGAGTGTTCTTACAGAACAGTAGCTTTATGTCGTTTTACTCATATAAATCGAGTTTAGCACAAATTTAACATACACTCTCAGTATTATTTATAAAGAAACAGAATTAATTTAATTAAATTTGTCTTAAATTTCCGATACAACAACACGTCTAATTAGTTATTCAACCGAAATCATAAAAGTACGACAGATGAAATTCATTTAACGAAATTATTTTAACAATGAAATATCCTACGCATAGATATTTACTTCGAATTCTATTTTTCCCCTTTTATTTAAAATATTCTAGTCATATTTGATAAGAGAATAATGGGCATATAAAATGTATTTATTAATATTTAGCCTACTGATGCTGGGTTAAATGCTTAGTGCGATACCCGTAAGGCTGAAGAGCAGACTGGAGCACCTGTTTCAGTCTGAAGTCCCAGTGGACTTCTTCTATTATTATATCTCTTCTTCTGATGAAGAGCATTGTTAAATTGCCGTGAGGTTTAGTGTGTATTGCATGTTCCGAGTTCCGCATATAATAATATATTAAATATACATATATTCCCTCGCAATGGAGGAATGTGTAAATGTATTTCTTCACGGTAAAAAGGTGGTTACTGTTCTAATGATATTTCCTTGTTAGCTATAGGTTCACTAGTATAAAGTTTCAGTTGTAGTTTTCAAATAGAGTCCGGGTGAAGTTACGTAATGCAGTAGTTTTTTGCTTTATTGAAAAAATCCATAAATTTCCATGTTCAATTTTGCTTTAAATCAATTGGATTTCACACATATTTCCGTTGTTTAGACCTATTTCTCTCGAAACACGAAGAATAATAAAGAGATTTCGTCAAACATAATTATGTTTGCATTATAAATATTAAAAGTATATATTTTAAAATGGTTGTGAACGAAAATCCGTTGCGTTAATTGAACAAATTTTCCTTCAAATCATCCTATGTTTTGCTTCCGGTATTAAGAATGGAAGACAATAATAAGATGAAGACAAATAAATTTAAAGCAGCGAATTTGTTTTTCAAGCGAAAAATATTCAGAGCGCAAAAGGCTAATAATATTTATGAATATCAGTAAATATTAGAGAAGGATTATTAATATCGATGCAAAGAATTTCGAATCAAATATAAATTGTATGTGTCTATTATATTATACAGTAATTGGCTTTATGGTTCGAAAGCTCGAACATTTCAAGAAATATGTCGCTTTTACACGATTTCTCGTTTAGCGCAATTGTTAAGAAGCTGCAGGTCGTCTCATTTCTGCCATTAATATTGCCAACTTACATTCGACGAGGGAAATATATGGAATATTTTTATTTTAACTGAATGGCATGTCTCCCCAATGGTAAGGAATCACTACCACCCATACGCAACCAAGCCATAATCCGTGCTTTGGTTGTGTTGCCGATTTTTTACGCGGCCTAATCTATTTAACTTAATGGTATCGTCGCTCATACAACAAAGTTAAATACAATGCACTGTTGCATGCTGGCAGTTGACTAGTGCTACATTCATAATCTATTTTTTTTACAGTATAGCGGATAACGGAGCAGGCGGGTCTCCTATGTATGTGGTAAGAGAACACCACCGCCACCGCACCACGTTACGCGCATTTGTAGTGTTACCATGGCTTATTACGCCACTTAAAGGCAAATGAAGGGCATCCGATATCTTCACTCAATCAGCGAAACACAGTACAAGTACTGTTTCACATTGAGCATTCTGTGAGCCCGTGGTATAAGTTCGGATGCTATATATATATATATATATATATATATATATGTATATATCATCTTAGTAGAATATGTCTAAGAGAGCTGGTTAAAACATAGTGACAGAAAATGACTTTGCTATGGATTAATAATTATTTATTTAATATAGTTAATACATTCGAGAAATGCGTAAGTACGGGTTTAGCACGGCACGGATTTAGTTCATACCCCAACGTTTTTGCATATTTTATTGTAGAACCTTTTTTACATTTTTAAATAAATTTAAAAAAAACACTAATAATAAATTTAAATATGTATTAAACGTAGAGCAGTAGTTGTTAAATTCAACAATTACTTATACTCAATTTATAAATATTTGTCGATAATTTATGCATTCAAAGAAATATTGTTAATACATCCAATATATGAAAATTTTGCGGTAACTATTTAAAGCACTAGAAATAATTAATTACGTTGATGAGAGTAGAAATTGGGCGTGTGTTACCGTCAATTTATCTCAATTTTATGACTTTTAAAAATACATTCTGTCATAGATATTCTGTACCTGTCATGAATATGCTTATGTAAGGACTTCAATTTACACTGAGAGTGTAAACGTTTTGCATTTATTTGAATAATTTACGGTTTTAAAATAAAAGGTACTCACGCGTCACGCCTAGTGCGTTCATCCCAGAACTTTTCCCAAAATGAGGAGCGGTTTCTGAAGCGTAAGAAGCTGGTGCTCAAAGTTCTCGGTAGCGTGCTACTACTCGGACCAACCCCAGTAGCCATGCTATGTTCTGATGCTGAACTTTTTGTGATAAATCCACCAGCACCCAAGGCAACGGATTGAGAACCCGACCGATGCATATTGCTTTCTTTTATACCACACTACATAATCTCACTGCCGAAATTTAGCTGAACTCTAATCAACTTTCACTTGAATCATGTTAAACCAGAGTCAGAGTACAGATTAAATTACCTCGCGCGATTTTACTACAGATCCATTTTTATCTTGACTAACTTTTTGAATTCTTAAGTCTCCAATGTAGATAAGCATACTATGATAAAGCAACTCAGCAGATACTCTTTCGAATGTTAGGATATCAGTAGGCCAAGATAGGCTTAAAATACTTTAGACGAGTGCTTATATTGTAAACATATTGAAATAGCAAAACAGGGCCAACTCGTTCAGCCAGTGAGTGACCTCGGTGTCCCACACACCCGATACTCGGCACGTTTTATAGGAATAGTAAATAGAAATCACTTCACGTTCGCACACAAGAGTCGAAAATAATATGAGTGTCGAGCTAGAGAGTCACATCTTAGCAGGGGTTGTTTGTGCGGGGTTTTAAGCGCGGTGTAGAGCGATGTCTGTGCGAAGTCATGAGCCGTGCCGTCGGCGCGCCGCGCGGACTGTCAATGGAGCTGACGAGCCGCGGGCGGGAGCTGGGAGATCTTGCGTCCCTCTCGCACGTACGGTAAGAGCCGAAAGGAGCCGACTCTGTACGAAGATAAATTTGGCGCTAATGGAAACTGGCAACGGTGGGCGCCGGTAATCAATGCTCTACGGGAAATTGAGGGCCAGGAAAGCATTGTCAAGGTGGATTAAAATCCAGGTGGGAAATGTGTTTCCTCTGGAGCTATTCAACCTAGTGGAGATGGATTCGTTGAGTATTAAATAAATTACTTAAGCTATTATTACAGCTTCATAAGGCACTCAGTTTAGGTATAACTGACATAACTTGTCTAATTTCCATCCATATTTTAACAAATAAAAATCTTAAAATATAATAGACTGGATATTTTAACGGCAGTCACTGAAATTTAATTACTTCGCCTGTAATTAACCAGACAACCAAACAAACATTGACTTTACCGAGTCGCGTCTACAATTACAAAAGCGTTTTATGGACTCTCGGTTACAAAATAAATTAGCAAATTTGCCAATAAAATACTATTGCTCATTGTATTGTAAACTATGCTATAAAATCTTTACGTATCTATTCAGTTATAAGATGGAACATTTCGTGCAAGCTAGAAACATGGAAAACAAAATAAGTTTATTGATTATATGCATCGCAAACACAATAAAGCCATATTCTAAAGATAACTACGGCAAATAAACATATTCTTTCTATATGAATAAACAGTGAAACGGTTTCGGTCTATGCGATGAGCGTATTTGAGTTGTACCAACGCAAGAAAGCTTACAAATACGCATCGAGCTAGCTCCAAAGCGGCAAACAATCACATAACAACATGCAAAGTAAGTCTGGGCAAAAATACATACGCTCTATCCAGTTGTGCTGCCATATCCACATCCTTGAATCTGTAATCAATTACAAACTTGGAAAAGAAAGAACACAAACTTCTGATAACACATGACATATGAATATAAATGTAATTTTACATTGAATTATAGGGAAATGCGACGCTCTATTTATACGTAATAATTAAATAATACTCGACACAAAACCCCAAAACATTTAAGTACTACAGATTCTCCAAAACAGTTTTCGTTAGCGCTACATTCTTTGAGATCTAAAGTCATATTCATTACAGATTCCTTTGTAACTTCAAGTAGATGTTACATAATCATTCCTTTTCACTTGCCGGAGATGATTTCTGCTACCTTCATATAATGAAAATTATTTAGAGCTAGTCTTGGACTCAATGCCGAGAAAAATATATTTTATTCACAGGAACTTAAATATCAGTGAAAGTTTATTCTTTCCTAACTTTTTAATTAAATCTCCAAATTAATGTATCTATAGTTAAGTTATTTCAATAAGGTGAATTTGATATAGTTAAGTCTGAGTTGATCTGAGTAGTGTAATGGTGAAGACGGCAATGGTTTTACGAGTAGGTAAATTACGGGTCAGGGTCTTGATTTGCCAATTATAACTTTGATAGAACTGCAATGCCTGTCTAAATATTGACAATGAAAACTAATCTCAACTATAAGTTTATAAAGTTCATATTTGATTACGATATCATGCTATCATTACATCACATGGAAGTGAATAGGTGAACATAAAATGTTATTCCTGGTTTAGGTACTTTTTTATAAAGATGAAACATTGTCGCTTTCAACATAAAGGCATTATTTTCTTTTGAACTAACCCAATCTTTTGATAATGTCTCATTAGTAAAAAATTGACATTTTTTATATTAGAGTTGGCAACGGAACAGGCGGGTCTCCTGTATGGCAAGACATCAACGCTGCCCATGGTCAACCGTGCCACAATCCGCATTTCTGTTGTGCCCATCTGACGTCTGAGGAGCCGGCCTAATAGTACGTGAGTAAATGCTTCGGTTTTGCTCTTCAACGAGTAAGATACTTAAGAAAGTAGTCCCGGCCTCTGTCAAGCCCTTCCAAAAACTAAATTACCGCTGAAGAATTACCTATTGTAAGTTTGGGTTAAACATTAAGAAACAAGACGCCACAATACGGATTAGAGCAACATTTGCATGCCAACAGGATAAGCTTTCTACTTTTTAGTCAAATACAACATTAATGACACTTGTGAATCTAAACTTATTGAAAAGCAGGGTACTGTGTTGATAAAGTTTAAATACACTCATAAATCAAGAGGGATTTTTTAAAGAATAAAGTCATCTTAGTATAAGATACAGTGTATTTATCTTAGATAAATTTCAGTAGTATAAATAATAAGAACATTTGCAGGTTGCTGAATAGAAATAGTTGTTAACACTAATGAGGAAATTTTATGTTTTCTCTATAAAATGTGAAACAAATAATTGTTAGTTTTTAAATTAAAAAATAAACCAGTTGTAAAACGAAGCATTGATAAAAAACACTATCTTTTTTGTGAAGTATGTCTCACATAATACCTAACCTCCTTATTTAAATTGCTAACATTTTGCTAACATTGCTGACATTTCCTTCATTTTTTGTCTCGTTTGTGTAATAACAAATGCAGGTAAGCTAGAGAAGGATAGAATATTTATCCCAAGCGAGGTATATTGAATAAATTTAAACCTTACATTAAGAATGAATAAATTAATACAGTGTATTATATAACTATTATGGTAAGAGAACACTGCCGCCCATTGGCAACCTCGCCAAAATCCACGCATTGGTTGTGTTGCCGGTTTTTTACGCCGCTTAAGGGGTATTTTTAAGGATGTTCTATATTCCCACTCAGCTAAACACAGTCGAAGTAGTAAAGTTTCACGCTGAGTATTCTGTGAGCCTGTCGTATCACTTCGGAAGAGCTGGCCTTATTAACGCGTCAGAATATGCATGGTTCTTTTTATTTCATTTAATATAAGTTGTAGTTTCAATTAAAACTCAGTTTCTCAGATTATTACATTAAAAAAATTTAAGGTAGAGTTAGGTACTTTTGACCACCTCAACGAACTTGAGAAAATACATCTTTTCAGTATTGATTTATTATTGAAAGATGGAATAACGGTAGGCTTCAATATGAATAATATTAAAAATCGTTAAGATATCTTCACGAGGCACAGAGAACCCTTGGAAGCGCCTTTGGAAATATTGATTTTACTGAAGTCAACAATTTCAAACCTTTTCATTTCCCCTTTCAATATGTAGATAATTTAGAAACCACATGAATAATGTTGAACAACTTTAAGACGAATTTTATTTCTGTTACCATTTAAGATTATTTATCAGGTGGGTCTCCTATATAGTAATGGAACATTGGCGCCCATGGACAACCGTGCCACAGTCCGCGCATTGGTTGCGTTGCCGGCTTGTTACCCCACTTAAGTGGCACTTTTAAGGGCCTCCGATATCCTCACCCACTCTGCGAAACAGTACAAGTACCGTTTCACGCTGAGTATTCTGTGAGCCCGTGGTATCACTACGGACAAGCCGGCCCAATTAGTGCGTTAGCATATGCTTCAGCTTGGCTCTCCCACAGGTGATAATATTGATGAAACAACTGAGGAGCGACGTCAATGCGATCACAATTTCAAAATCATTTTAACCAATTTTCAGAAAAACTAAACTGAAAATGTATTTAACTTTGGTTGTTTAAACGAACTGGTTTAATATTCATAATAGATTTATTTATTACATTTATTTATTGTTTTTTAGGGTATTTAGAGGTTGATTGAAGTTTTTTTTTCAAATAATTTAAGATGTATTTATTGTGTTTTTTTGCAAACATAACATTCAATTACAAAAGGACGTGGAAAGGTGACGCGATACACCAGTGAATTCACGTCCAACTAATGAAATTTTACTGTATTTTATTTGCATCTCAACTTTCTATGTATATAAAAAAAGGTTCTAAATTTTTAGTAACATAAATCCAACATCCACAATACGAAAGTACCAGTTCAATTTATGATAAATATTTTCTTATAATTAGTTTTTTTTTGGAAGGGCTATTTGCTGCCGGCCATACAGTCATCACAGCTACAGACGTTTTTTTTGGGCGAGCCATAGATAGGCGCGCCGTGAATTGATTTTTAGCTGCGACTAGCACAAGCGCGTCTCCTGTGAGACCTAGGCTTGGGCCGTCGCGTGGGCATGGGCCGCCTGAGCAGCCGGTCGGAAGCTTTATACTTAATTAGTTGAGAACTTACTGTTGAATGGAAAATCTTGTGAGTTGTATATTTTGACCTATATGAAGAATATTAGTTACATTTACCTATAGTTGATTGATGTAAATGGTTTGTGTAATAAAAGTAGTCCTCACTATTTCTAATTAATATTGCCTGTTTAAAGTGCTTTTCACTATTAATAATGAATATTATTGTGCTTTAAATTCTCAAATATATCTAAATTTCTTTTTATCGTATTTCTTTTTCAGAATTATATATTATAAGAGATTTTATCTTTATAAATTATGTAAATGTTTAAATGTTATTCTTGGAAAAGAGCATAAGGTGTCTGTTATATTCAGGTGTATTCAAAGAGTAAATTGAGACAAACTATTAACATATTTTAATAATTGTAATGAAAATATACTAATTCGTTATCGTAACATTAATCGTATGAATTATTAATCTAAATAGTCTTTTTTATCCCCTAATATCAATTTCAAATGACATAATCTAAACCATTTAATAAGTACACAGTTCATTAAAGGGAGTTATATGGTCAGATTTTTTTTTTTAAACTTAACTTATTTTAAATATATTGGAAGGCAAAACGGCAGAAAGCTCACCTAGGATAGGCGAACTACCATCTATAGGCTAAGTTAAGCCGCGTTGTCAAATTTTTGGGAATGGTCTGCAGTTTTTCGAACCTAATTCATATTGATTTTGTGAAACCTCTGAAGGAATCTGATTCTACAGAGTGCTGGTGCATAGCATAAAATGCCTTTAAAAAAAATCTGACTCACCTTTCGCTGGCAATGGAGCTGTTACGTGACATGGATTTGGGTGACATTTCAAAGTCGGAGTCAGATCGGTAGAGGAAGGACTCGCGGCGCTGCGGTAGTGACTGTAGGACGAGGGCAGCGGACGGTGATCCGCCCTCGAGCGGAGACCGAGCGCCGCCCGCTCCACCGCCCGCCCCACCGCCATTCTCCACATCGAAACTGAAACAAAGCGTTATACATAAATATACCAACGCATACAATATATCTCAATTTTTTTATGAAAACCGTGATAAACGAGCAGGAGACTCATATAGAATAAATAGATCTCGGTAAATGGACACCTGACGCAAGGCCACTGGACGCAAGGCCCTGCCTTGCACGGTGCCTTGCGTATCATCTAAATTTATATCAACAATATTTGGCAAGAGATGCATCACAAATATTAATCTTAAGTGGTACTAGATTTGCCAGTATTTAAAATATAATTGATTATATATTTCTTGTATTTTTATATTATGGTGTTATAGACAAATTACGTAATTGTATGTTTCTTTTATTCTATAGCAGAAACGGGCATGGGTGTTGACCTCCGATATCCTTACTCACTCTGCGAAACACAGTACAAGTACCGTTTCACGCTAAGTATTCTGTGAGCCCGTGATATCTGATACTTCGGAGGCACAGGCCCAATTAGTGCGTCAGCATATGCTTCAACATGTCTCTATATCGTATGTGTTGTTTTACATTAAACAGTTAATATGATAACTTACAATATGTGAAGAAAACTTATATATTTAGAAATGCAATTTTGATAAATGAAGGTAACATACATGCGAAGTCTGCATTGAATAGAACGAAATGCTATCGATCTGTGAGAAGTCACAATTTATAATTGCTCCCACAGCGGCGTTTCACAATAGGAAGTGATACCGCTGACAATAGAACATACTTGCTCGTTAAAACATTGCAACAACTTTTTTGATAGTTAAATGTTATTTTCGTTTGTATTTTCTATACATTTTATAGTAAATCATTATATATAAGCAGCATTGTTTGTCCAAATGTAGCCGCCATTGATATTATTGCAATACTTAAAACTTTAATTCCTATGACAGGTGATAAATGTTAATATTTTTACGTTTACAAAAAGTGCATTGTAAGAGTTGCATTATAAATTCAATAAAGGTTGATGTAACCACAAATTGAATTACAGTAATATTTTTTTTATTTAAATCTGTCAGTCTGTGTGTCACGTATATGTCAGTCTATTAGTCCTGTCAAATCCTAGTAGTAAATGTATTGTAATATGTAATTTACATAGTTATTTTATAATATCTACAAAATATGAATCTTTTATACTGCATACGAATATTAGACAAGAATATCGGGCGTCATCTTTTGTGTAAGTTCAAAACGTTCATCTCTGTATTTAGTGCCTAGATTCTGATTCGTAGTTGTACAAATTTCCCGCTAGATGTCGCGTTAAAAGAGACAGCAATTAATATTCAAGTTCATTAGAGTAAATTAAGATTGCTAGGCCTAAAAATATGACACTAATTATTGCCGTTTAGATCATTTGAGAAACTAAATTATTTATTTTGGCAGAAATATTACTAAAAGATTTAAAAAGTTGCAAATTGTTATCTAATGAAATTATGTATTTTAACGATTTTACTGAAAGAATGAATCTTATTGGTATCATACCTTTCTTAATATAGAAATAATAGCTATGTTTATTTAACAAATCCATATATTTCAAGCAATTGTTCTCGTGGCTTTTGGAAAGATTCCAGTTTCATATCAATGAGAATTTTAAAAATCGATGTTTCTATTTTTTTAAGTGAAGTTTTTATAAAAAAAAGCCTTTTCATTTCCTTAACATGCACGACAACTTCCTTATCTTAATTATTTCCATTTATGATTTAGAATACAATCGTTATCAAATTTTAATTGGTTTTATCTCTGTTGCCAACTATATAGTTAGCAACAGACCGTATATATATACGGTCTGAAATAATATCACCTAAAACGCTCCCCGGAGAATACATCTGACTAAGGGACCAATTACATATACAGAATTCCAGGCTTCAATTTCGCCAAAGTCGAAAATGCGTCGGCAAAGTTACGGAATTCAACCCTAGCTGAAACTCTGCGCCCTTTGACATCAGATATCTCACTATTTCTGTACTATAGTATTGCATTGTAAACTAAGACTTCATTTTGTGTAACATATTATTTTATTTTTTATATGGTATAGCGGACAACGGAGCATGTGGGTTTCCTATATAGTAAGAAAACAGCAACGTGTTGCCGGCTTTTTACGCCGCTTAAGCAGCATTTATTTAGCCTTTGACATTCTCACTCACTCAGCGAAACAAAGTATAAGTATCATTTCAAGCTGAGTGTTCTGTGAGCCTATGGTATCACTTCGGATGAGACGACCCAATTTGTGCGTCAGAATATTCTGACTAAGAATATACCTTTGCTTTATGTTTCTCCCACAGGCGCTACAGTGTTTAGACACTCGCCCGGCCACTGTCAAACACTTCCAAAGATGGAATAACTACTGCTACGTAATCTGCTATACCATAAAAAAACATATGATGTCTTAAAATTGTTATCACGAAGAGTCATGCGTGCGATTATGTCAATTACATTTAATTTTGCATAAACTCAATCGCAAGTCTTTGCGTCATAGACACTGATGACTTGATGGTATATGTGCTAATACAGACCGGCCAATTTCATTCTATTCTTAGTATATTGCACCAATAGATATCTCGAACGCCTACACGGTTTCACGTGAAAAATATTAAAGGTGAAGCTTCAGCGTTGTGCTCTATTTTTAAAATGAACGATGCTAAAGCGAAATATATTTAATAGTATGTAGTCCGATTTTCTGATAATGCTATTTACAATATATGAGGAAATAATAGTGATTCTAAAATAAATTCTTCAATAATTCACTATTTCGAATCACTATTTTGAAAATATATGAATAATTTGAAGAAAAAACTATTGATGTTATATATGTACGATATTTGTATATTCTATAAAAGAACTGTCTAGTTGTACTTATACTTATACTAAGTTTTTTAAAAGTGAAAACAGTAATATTTGTATATTTTATGGCAATAATTATCTTTATAATTTTAAACTTAAATTGTATAAAATTAAGCAATCCAAAACAGATTCAATCGTTCCTTTATTTGATCTTTACTTCAACACGTCAATCAAAACCTAAGTAGCTATAATTAATTGTCAAATCTTGGGCCCAAAAATACATTTAATATACTTTAGTTAAAAGTACTATCCTAAAAGATTTATGCCCAATAATTCTCTTCAAATAAGTTAAAGGTTTTTGAGGCCTTTGTTATAAGCCGATCTCTATGATATTGATTAAACTTCTTACAATAAAAAAATATTATATAATAAAAATCTACCTGCCCGTAGTCCGTCTTCTGGCGGACACAGGATACCTCCGAATGGGTTTACGAGGAACTACCCTAGCGCTCCATCTTCTGGGTGCTTCGCTCCACCTAAATCAAAATACCATCTGACGACCTCCTCTAGCCAGTCCTACCAGTGGGATATAATTGTGTAACATTGTGTAGTATTGTATAGTATATCAATTTTTTTATATCAAAAAGAAGCTGATATTTATAGCCACATAAAGATTACTACTTTAGATTAATCTGCAGTACGTTATATAAATCTGAACAATTTAGATTCTGTACCCGGTGTGCCACCCACTTGTCCAATTATTATTAAACCAAAGCCATACTTGGACCCGACAAAGCCTCTAATCCAATCGATTTACAGTTATTATCGAGATGGTACTATTTCAAGCACTACCCGCCAGTCTTTATGTTAATTAATAGTGTCAATAATATATAACAATCAATAATACCAAATTTTATCAAAATCGTTACAGCTCTCCTTGTGTTATAAATGGTGTCACTAACCCTAATTTTTTATATAGATTTGTTACTAAGCTATCTAAGTTTCTTGGAGGTTAATTTAAATTTATCATAAAAACGCAAACTAAATGTTGCTGATGTTTTAAATCCGAATATTTTTCTCTTTGTTTGTGCTGTAATTAATTGTAGCGTAAATCATTTAAATATAAATAACAATTACTTTTGTAAACTAATAGAATTTAATAAAAAAAGAGATACAAATGTCGTATTATAAAAAACCAGGAATTATGTCTAGGCTGCACAATCAGTGCGTCAGCATGGCTCTCCCACTGTTTATACTGTTTTCTAAAAGCCAATCATAGTAACAGATACGACTTTTTCAATACAATACCGATTCTACCATGGAATAATTAAATATAACAATAATTATTTTATATAGTAATTCATACATATATTTTATCGAGGCAATCTAAGACGAGGCTTGTGAAATGTGTACGAGATTACTTATACAGAATGCCAAGAGATCAAAGACGAAAATTATGATTTGCTTCATATTGCTAAATATTTTTCGTAATAATTTTGTACATGGAGGAACATTGAGCGAATAATATTTTATTATGAAATATTATGAATAAACATGTATTTCCGTATTAAATTTGTAATTTTTGCCTGGTAATAATAAAAGTTTATAGTTTTTTCGTTAAATTTTGTTCATCTATTTGAATTTTATGATGTATATTTTGTTAGCTATAAAATACTGCAGTTCATATAACTAACTGGTTAATATCGAAACATATATTTTTTGAACCATCGCCAGAGAAATTTGCAATCAAATCTCCATTCATAGTAAATTATGAATTTATAAATTTCAATAGGTGCAATAATTTAGAAGACATGATATTACAAGTTCTGTATATATCATTAACAGTCTTTGCATAATTTTTCAGTAGACACTGTTCTACCGTCCATGGACACACTTTGACCATAGACCACGAGTGACTACCTTACTAATAAAGATACAAAAAAAGAGCGTAGATACCTCTATACGCTGTATTTAAAGTGTCCTTATGTCGAATTGGTGCGATGATACCAGTGAAGGTAGCTGATACTACATAATTCTAAGTCTTGGATATATAAATGTTGAAACGATACAGATGAAACTTCTAAATCAAGTCTACAAAACTGACATATTATTTTCAAAAACAAATCTAGCACACATAATTAAATTAAGATAGATTGATTGTGAAATGAGAGAAACGTGATTCTGAAATAATATTCTGTCTCAAAGAATATATTTCCAATAAAATATTTATTTATTACTTAACATCTTTCTTAACATGTTCTATTGCCATTAATTAAGAGGCATCTAAAGAAGGTAGAACTATTCAATCAGACGTAAATATTTCATCCGCATATAACTTATGTATTATTATAATTATTTGTCTCTATCCAGGCTCATAACATACTGTACTTGGATATTTATATAAAAAATTGATACTATTAGACTTATTTTGCGTGTTTTATAAAAGGAGAACTTATTATAAATATATATTTCGTTATTAAATTAATTTTATGATATAGCAGACATAAGGACAGCCAGGTGTCCTGATAGTTAAAGATCACCGCCACCTATGACCTTCTCACTGGCTCATCTAAACACAGTACAATTATTATTACAGGATAGTATACTGTAATCATGTCCTAAAATACGTCTGCGTATAAAAACAAATTAGGAATATTATTCATAGTGTATAATTTTTGAAGACTTATTTTTATTAATTATTGCTTAAAAGTATTATTTTTTTAATTTCATATTTTTAAATCTTTGTTAGTAGAAATATTTCTACACTCAAGATCGAGTGTATATAATGATAACACTACTAATAAACATGTAAATTTTGGATTTCGAGTCCTAATTTCAGTTGAAGGTTTCATCAAAGTAAAGTAGTGCGATCAACGATCCGAACTTGAAACTAAGTTTTAGTACTTTTCTTTAATTAAGTGTTCATTCAAACTTTTCACTTAATCGAGACTTACTAACTTCCGTAACATTAAACAAAGTTTCCAGTTATGAAAATTGTTAAATTTTTTCAATCTTTAAACTTTAAGAATGCAAAACAAACTTGTTATATGAAAAATAAATTATATAAATTGTGACTATATATGTTTATATGAACTTGTACTGGAGATTTGTTATAAAATCATTTAAATTTTTTTTTTTATAATTTATTCGATCTTTGGAAGGGCTTGACAGAGGCTGGGCGAGTGTCTTTATATTGTCGCAATAAATAGGCCGGCTCGTCCGAAGTGAAACCACGGGTGCACAAAATACTCAGTTTGAAACATTTGTACTATGTTGAGCTGAGTGAGTTAGGGTATTGGGGGCCTTTGGATTGGCCTTTGTATTATACCGCTTAAGCAGCATAAAAAGCCAGCAACACAATCAAAGCGCGGATTTTAGCACGAATTTTTTTGGGCGGGGGTAATCTCTTACCATAGGTCATCTGCTTCGTTGCCCGCTATAACATTAAAAAATTAAGTAAATTACATATCAAATTTTTTATTGCTTAGAATATTGTTAAAATTATTTGTGTTCATGAAATAATTATGAAACGTATATATAAATAAAAGATTTAAATCGGACAGTGGTACATTTTAATTGTTTGCGTGACTTGAAAATAACTCTATTCATCATATAGAGACATTATTAGTCTTTTATAGTCCAGAATACAGATACTGGTTATAAGTGCTCGGCCTTGTGCTATCATCAACATCATTTAATCGTTGGCAACCAATTTACGTCTACCTACTTGCACTGCAAATGTTTTATCTTTACTTTTATAAAACTACTGAAAGATTATATTATAAGATAATTGATTCAAATCAGAATTAATAAATCTGATGCAATTGCGTTAAAATTATATTATTTATTTATTATATGGCTTTTTCTAATATATATGTCGTGATATATATTTATTAAACATTTGTATTATAAAATTTTCCTGTTTATAACTACTGTATAAATTTACATATTAAAAACACGATAATTTTGTTGTCAAAATTAAATTTGGAAAAATTAATTATTGGTGTTGAGTGTTAGTGTGTAGTTATGTGATGATGCTGTGTGATGGACCTCTTTGACTGATCCCCACTACTGGCTTGACTAGAACTAGTGGTGGTCGTGCTGAGGGTCGAGAGGTCGCTGGACGCACGACCCGTCCGCAGACGCGGCAGCACCGGCACCTCTTCGGTCTCGGGCGAGGCGACCGCGGGTTCGCTCGGCCAGCCGAGCGCGCGCGCCGCTGACCATATCGCTATCACAAACGTTATCATGTCTATCCCGCCCGCCGCACTCGGCCCACCCTCACACGCCGCCACATTTCAATGGGAAAACAACGCGCGGTGGGAGCGAGCGCGCCGGCCGCACATTCCGAGGCATGCGAAACACGTGTTACGTTAGACAGAGCTGAACCGCGACCGCCACTCAACTGACCATTATAGCGCACGTATTCAAAGATATATTATCACATCGTCGCGGTATTTTGTCCGTTAATAAAATTGGGTCACATCACGGGGATCGATCGGCTCGCGATCTCCATCAATGGGGCTCGTTTGTTTGATCGGTTGTGCGTGTGGTTGATTGTGTTTGTGACGCGGCACTGTTGATGTCAAGCGGCCGGCGCGGGGACGCTGCGTCTCGGCGCTGAACGTCACGGCAAGTCCACCCGCGCCGCCAACCGACGGCTTCTATTTATTCAACACTATGCTACTGTTGTAATGAGGGGGCGGTATTTTGGAGTGTCACTTGTTGCACGGGTAAGTGACCGGTCACGCATCGCACAATACAAAGAGCGAAGTCGCGAGGTGTAGATTTGTGGACACTCGTGTCGGTGTAGCCCGCTGGGACGAGATGATAGCCGTGTTTCGGTCAGGAGTAGCGTTACGGAGCATCCTGCGGCTGCCCGGCGGCCATATTGTGCCGCCATTTTGCAGGGGGTCGAATGGGGCGAACCGCATGCGTACGTCGCTGCCACAGTTTACATCACAAAGGCAGTATTTCAGCAGATTTAGAATCATCGATCGGGCTTATATTGTCCCTTCCGATATAAATATAAAACAACTGATCCCATATTGTAACAATACACCATTGCTACTGACCAATGAAATTGTGTTACTGAACTTTAAAGCGTTTAGTTTTAATACAATGTTTAGTAAAAATATCCGTGGGAACTGGCGTGGTTATCAACTGTGCCAATATTCTACCCTCGTGTAGAGAACGACACAAATTACAGGTTCTACAGATGCAAAGGTACCTAATACCGGGTGCTAAGGATCAATTTTACTCGGCAGGTGCGTCAGTTTATAGGTCAACTGAGCAAAATGAAGTTAGCTGCGAATCATGCCTGATTTCAGTTTTCATAGCGTGAAGGTGTTTTGAGCATATCATGGAACGAAATAATAAAATTCTTTATTTATTGGTTTAGATTTATCATAACATTCATAATTCTGATACTTGTAGACTACCGATCAAGAATTTTAACCATATTATATTACAATCTACATCCACCAAGTTTGCCATCAAGAAATAATCGTGTTAAGTAAGGCAATACCACACTTTTTTATAAAGAAAAACTTCTGCAATTAGACAGATAGTTTTTGTTTTATATACATTAATATTAAAAAACATGCTTCAACAATTTAAATAATGATATTGTCTTTTTAAAAAGCAGTCAAAATTTGTATGATATTATTCTGACATTTTTAGTAATCAAAGGTAAACAAATTTTTCCAATAGGATAACATATGAATGTACACTTTACACATATAAACGCTTGAAAAACTAAAGTTACACGTTTCCTAACATACTAAACCAAGAAAAACAGACAAAAATATACAAGATTTTAATTTTTCTTTAATTGCTGTTTTTAAACATTAGGAACTTGAGTTATGAATTAAAAATCAAAGTGATATATCTGAAGTAAAATGCAAAATATATTATGTTTTTCTTAAGACAAGATATAAATTAATTGAAAAATAATTTTGATTGATAATTGGTTAAAGAACCGTATACTAATCTGTTTTTGAGTCACTTTTTTATGTTACTACTACTATAACGTAGTAGCTGGTTTAAACATACAGTTTTAATTTTTCTTAACATACACTAAATTTTCATATAGGTATATATTGGGCAGCCAGATCCAGTATTATAAAATTACCCGTGTAATAGCTCGTCCGTTGTAATACCACGACCTCACGGAATATCAGCTCAGAACGGTTCTTATACTGTATGTCGCTAAGTGAGTGAGGATATTGGAAGCCCTTTAAATACCAAAAAAAGCCGGAAACACAGCCGATGCGCGGATATGACGTGTTTAGTTTAGTGACCTTGAATCATAGACGACATCCACCTGCTCCATTTAGAGCTATACCATTAAAAAATAATATAGGCCGTGAAGAGCCAGCTTAGAATTGTTTTTCCATTTCATCCCGTCGTAAGAGATGACTAAGGGACAAACCGGAGCGCGGGCAGCAGCGTCCTCCGCATACTAAATCCTAACTGCGATTGCCAACCCGCACATTACGATCTGGAGATCCCGACAATAACCCATTGGATGAAGCGGGCGACCGAGCGGTACTACGACAAGGCAAAGTCCCACCCAAATCCGCTAATACGCGACAGCGTTAAGTATTTCGCGGCATCATTAAGACAAAAGCGCCCGACGGCCGCTCCACGTACTAAACGATCCGGAGGATCGTATCACTTTAGCAAACAACAAGCTGATAGCCTCCACCGAGGAGAGGAAAGGAAACAAAACAGATGGTAGGGTTCTGTGTAGGGACTGCGGTAAAAACCGCCCCCGATTTAGGCGGGGGCGAGGACCGATACTTGTCACGAAGGGTCGTAGTATCACTTCGGATGACAACCTTTCTTTTTAATGTTCTTTGAAATCTTGGTGTCTGAATTGTGTATCTT
>DWCF01002662.1:0-22899 GCA_018230265.1 Delias oraia | reverse complement strand
TGTCTATAGATAATGACTTGGATATATAGTGTTTTAGTAAATTAGGTTTTATTACTATTCATAGAAAATTTACACCCTTAGGAGAGCCATGCTTAAGCATGTACTATTCAATAATTGAGCTGGCTCCATATAAACCACGGGCTCACAGAATTCTCAACGTGAAATGGTACTTTTACTGTGTTTCACTGAGTGAGTAATTGGAGGCCTTTAAAAAAAATGCCACTTAAGTGGTATAACTAGATTTATTTTACATGAAATGCTACCAAGTGGCTATGTACTTCATGCATGTACACATCATCATGAAAATGAATAAACATTTGTTTGTCCAGTTCTTATGTTCCCTATTCATCTCTAAACAGCTATATTATTCTAGCAGCAAGTATTTACTCATGTTAAAGTTATTATATATAAAGTATTTATTATTCTATAGTAAATACTAGGTAAGAATGATTCTCATTATAGCTATATTTACAAGACTAATATAGTATTGTGTTTAATGAGATTTATTTATTGAATATTATGCAATCACATTTGTCAGATTACAAATCATTATTTATAAGATTTATTGCCCAATTACTTTATATAATCTGATATCTACTAATATCATTTCCATATCACAATGTCATTGATATCCATATATTTGAAATTATATAATTCTCTAATCTTTTTTTAACAACTTTGATTTTGTAATCTTATTTATAGGCCAAAATGTTATTTATGGTTAATTAGCGATTACAAAATTAATTTTGTTACAAATTCTTTCATTGCTATATTTATACATTCCACATGGATATATATAAGTTGATAGCAATGATAGCTTTTTTATATCAGAAATTACACAACAACAGCCATCATATTACTTATGAGATAAAGACAGTACAAATAATCACTTTTTGGCAAGGTTTTTTCGAGTTCTAGTTGGGCATTACTTATTATTACATTATTCTTATACAGTTTGTCAATACTTACTCCTAGCACTTCAATACCATCACAAAAATGCAGTCCCATTAGCCAGTCTACTTCATAGCTGTGATTCATGATAAGGTATCCATGTTCTTTACCATAATATTTATCATATTCATCTTTATTAACATAAATTGTTAGTTTTGTTCCAGCCCACCATTGTGACATAAAAACTAATTCTGAAAAATGAAACAAATAAAATAATTTTTAAATAAATAATAATTAAATAATGGTAAAGACATTGTTATTGAATGATAATTTTAGCTAAAACTATATCTGTGCATACATGTTGACATAAAAGATCAAGTGTTTTAGACTAACATGTATTTACTATTTATCAATAATTATATCAATAAAGGACTTTAAAATAAATATTTTATATATGTAAACAGTGTAGAATGTAACAAATAAATTATTTATAAAATGTTGAACAACTTACGACATGCAAAGGAGTACGAGAGGTAGTAATTGATTTTCCTGTACAATTTTTTATTGAAAGGTCGAACACTTATAAATAAAATTGCTTGAACTAAATTAAGCAGTAGACCAGAGGTAAAGTATGATATACCAAAACATAAATGTAGAAGTGTTGATTGTTTCAAGTAATTTAACCAGAGCATTTTGTCAGCTCTCTTTGTTACTCATGTACTTACACCTAAAAAAGTAAACAAATGGTTTAAATAAGCAGAGCTTCAAAGTGATAAAAAAAATTGTGTACTTTGTACCTATTAATATACAATATGCGATGAAAGAGTCGCTCATTAGTGATTTCACTGCCTACAATTAATTTTTCTTGACTGTCACAGTAACATAATCACCAATTACAAGTATTCATAATTCCAGAATACCGGTTCACGATCAAGTTAACTCAAAATATATCTTAAAAATTAAACACAAATATATCGATAAATTTGATTACCTTGCTGCTCGAATGTTTTTCAAATAATTGCTCAATTTAAGATAGCCAACTGATCTTACAAAATATACAAGAGAGCTGAAGTTCTTCAAACAAAATAATGTTGTAATATACGTCCAACAAATTATTATATTTCTAAAATATGGCCTACATAACTAGTACAATACATTACCTAGGTAGAAGAAATTTATTTTAAAAACTTAGGTTTGTCATTTTTGAATTTTATTAATGCTGTATATTGTTGTCAATGTCACACAGTACTGACATAAAAATAATCAAAGATAGAATAATAAGGGTAGGCGTGAATTAGGGTGCGTTCCACTTGAAGCTTACTCGTATTTTCTCATCGTTTTATATTACATTATTTTACAATTTTTGACAGCAAGAATATTTTTCACGGTATTTTAATGGTTATGTCACCCATAAAAATGAGTAAATTTATAATTGTTTCTTCGAAGACTTTAACGCCAACTAGCAATATATTACTTTTATATTGAAAGTTTCTAAAATGTTATAAAATTAAAAACAAAAACCCTACCAATTTTGTTGGTAAATTATTTGAATGTTAAGTTTGTAGGCTCCGAAATGAACCATGTTTTTATAGCACCGCTATCATCGTTTTAAAGTGTTTATACACCTCATACCTCAGATAAGTACTGAAAAATCATTAATCCTATTACGTTATCGTATTACAATTATAATGAATCTCATAAGGGCTTGGAATCGATAGTTATTATAAATGTTTATACTGTTGGTCAATTTTTAATAGAAAGATTAACAAGAGAAAAAATTAAAAATATATATAATTTAGTAACAACTTATTAATCTGTTTTTTATGAGCTCTTACCACGCTTTTTTATAAAGTTTTCAACATATATTGAAATATGTTGTGATGAGATATAGAGGTTTCAACAAGACGTTTCAACAATGGAATCTATAGTTATACACATAGAGTATATTATATCAAGTTATTCTCTATGACATCGAAAATTACGTTTTGATTTCATGATATTCTATAATAATATTATAGTAGTCTTTTAGGTAATAAAATAAAACTTACATACGGATTTAATTGTAATACTTATACCATTAGACTACGGTAGCTATACCTATACCACTCAACTAACCACTGGCATTGATAATTGTCGCCAAAAGTAACTTTGTTTTTTAAATTTAAATCTTAATATCTCAAAAACCTTCGCTCTAATCAACATTATTGTTATATAGTATTATTAATTATGAATCAAAAATCAACTTATTTTTACATGAGAATTAACAATAATATCCTGAAAACTATACATTTTAAAATTCTGAAATAAAAATAGCACCACTTAACTATAGCGGGATTCTTCCATTGATTGACAGGTATAATAATAAACGTTAAAAATTCTCGGATAGCATATGTTACCGACGGCTATGTCTATGGAATAATGATAAAAATTCAGCATGATAGCAGGGCATTTCTAAAGATCAATGTAACTTTTATTGATTTGTAAAAATTACAATAAAAATTTATTTATTATATTAGTGTAATGAATAATTTTTAATACTACTATTATACAAAAAAAAAATTATATTACTTGTATGTGTATTCTTACAGATATCAGAGACTTAATGCTAGGAAATAAAAGGAATAGTTTCCTATTACACAGCACATAGTAAAAATTGTAAAAATGTTGTTCAGATATTTAAACAAGAAGTTAATCAAAGCTAAGTTATTTTATCCTATTTATTCTTCTTCCCATCAATATGCTTGTAAGGAATATTGTACTGTACTTGGTATTGAGACATCTTGTGATGATACTGGAATTGCAATAGTGGGCAGTAATGGAGAGATAATTGCTGACACTTTATTATCACAAAATATTATACATCTTCGATATGGTGGAGTGAATCCAATAATAGCCAGGGATCTTCACCGTGATAATATAGAAAGAGCCGTAGAAGAAACCATAAGGAAAGCTAACATGGAATTACAGAATATTGATGCTATTGCAGTAACAGTTAAACCTGGTTTATTGTTTAGCTTAGAAATCGGTGTAAAATATGCTAAATATTTATCAAAATCTCTGAAAAAGCCCTTAATACCAATACATCATATGGAAGCACATGCATTAGTTGCACGAATGTATAACAGCATAGAATTTCCTTTTCTTGGTCTTTTAATTTCAGGTGGACATTGTCTCTTAACTTTGATTAGAGGTGTAAATGATTTTCTTTTACTTGGTGATACCTTGGATAATGCTCCTGGTGAGGTACTTGATAAAGTAGCAAGAAGAATGAAATTACGAAATATAATAGAGTATTCAGAACTGCCCGGTGGAAGGGCCGTTGAATTAGCTGCTGAGAAATCTCAAAGTCTAGAATTATTTGAATTTCCTTTACCATTAACTAAGATAAGAGATTGCAATTTTAGTTTCAGTGGTTTGAAAGATGTTTTTTCTAGACATTTGTGTAAAAAAGAATTAGAACATAATATTTTAGGTGATGAAATTATACCAGAAGTTAATGAATTATGTGCATCTTTTCAGTTTGCTATTGCTAAGCATATTGTCCACAGAACTGAACGCGCTTTAAAGTTTTGTATAGCACATAATTATTTACCTCAGCAGAACAGCAATATAATAGTATCAGGAGGAGTTGCATCAAATAACTTCATATTTAAATGCTTAAAGTTTATGGGAAATGCAACAGGATGTCATGTATTAAGACCACCTCCAATATTATGTGCTGATAATGGAATTATGATCGCTTGGAATGGTATTGAAAAACTAAAAATTGGTCAATCTTTTTCAGACATTGCCATTAATGAAATTGATCCTATTGCACCACTTGGCATAAATATTAAACATGAAATCAGAAAGGACCACATATATGTCAAGTCTACAAGATTAAAACATTTTTGCATGTAATTGAAAATATTTTTTATCTTTAATACCCATAGCATAAAAAAATATACTTTGGACTCTTCACATTTATTTTTAATTGGATAAAAAATAAAACTATTCTTCTTTAAATAGGTTTATTTAACAATACATTTGAAATCATGATGAAGCATCTAACTTAAAATAATATCCTATTGAATTCTTCTACTTGGCTGCGGATTTTTGTATCTCTGAAAAATATAATGTAGTCTTAAATATAATGTAGTATTTTCTCTTTATAAAGATAAATTGTACAATTGTAAATTTATGCAATTTAAGTTTACAACAATTGTAACTAGTTAACAATGTTTTTACTAGTACTTAGATATTAATTTTAAAACAATTAAATAAATTATAAATTTTGTTAGATAAATAAGCTTTCTATAATCTCTAAAACAAATAAAATTTTAAGTTGTATCTGGGATAATTTGCTTTCCTGAGATTCTGTATGAATGAATTTTTTTCTTAGAAAAGCCTATAGACTATACAGTAGATAAATGAGATAAAATTTTAAGAGGGAATCACACTGTTATGAACACACACTAGTTAAAATGTCTATAAAACTATCATTATTCCAATATGAAATATCCTTCATAATGGAATTCCAATTTAGTATTATTAGTATTGGAAATGTAACTGCTAACAGCATGTTGGGAATTGGTCAAACAAGTTTAATATTTTGATTAAAATATAATTAGTTTGTATCTGGACTTTTAAAAATATTAACATGCTATGATAGAGCAAGACTAACTAAAACCTAACTTACTCTTGATGTTTAATCTTTTTCATCTGAAATATTTAAAATGAATGTAAACATAGTACATACATATAATCTAAAAAAATATTGAAGGAGAAAATTCTGAACAAATTGAAAATAGTTTTAATATTGTATATTTTGAATACAAATATATTTTCTGATTTATGAATTAAATAAATAACGAAACTTACGTGCTGGCTTGCCATTAGCCCATGGTGTGATCCGAACGTGAGACTCATCACGACGCATTGCTTCAGATTTTAGTTGCTGTTTCAAGGATCGTCTCAATATGTTAGCCGCAATGTTAGAATAGTTTATGTAACTATAATAGAAAATAATAATTAGCTTATATTTTTTGTTTGAAAATATAAGCTACCTCTATGAAATGATTTTAAAACTTACTTTAATCCCGCTTGCCTCCAGGCACTCATTTCAAGTTTTTGTATTTTAGTAGTAAATTAAAAAGTACAGTAGAAAATCAGAACGTGAGCTGATAAAGTGAATTTAGAACTTTTCGTGTGATGTAACAATTTTGCACAGATTGATAAAAACTATTAAAGCAGACTAAACTAAGTATTGAACAATTATGACAGTAGCGACTACAATTGACAAATATCATTTCGTGGTACCATAACCAAAGATTTGTTCATTATTCAGATTTCAATGCATTTTTCATATTGAAGTCGGAACATTGAACTAGAACTTTATGACAACTTTAAACAGCCTGAAGTTATTTGCTCTGACTTGAATTTATAAAAATATAAACTATAAAGGTAAGTGAAAAAAAATTCTTGGAATACTGCGTTAACGAATAGTTTTATTCCACTTAGTTTATATAATAGAAATATCTTTTATAATATCGTAAACAGCTGCTCGTAGATTGTTAGCGTGTCAACTTTTTTTAGTACATAACCGTAGATTAGATTTACGACTATACATTATAAAGTTGCACATGTAAAATATAATTATTGTTATTAAACAGTTTAGTTTAGTATTTCTTTAAAAAAAATTATCTTTCTAAAATTGTAGCTGTTTTCAGAACGTCTTATAATGGAAGTAAACAGTGAAAGGGAACACTTGCTTATCAATCAATCACCTAAAGTAGCTGGAGTGAAATGTGATATTGTCAATGAATGTCAAATGTTTTTAAAAGCAGAAGAAGGAGGAGGTGATGCTCAATTAGTGATGCATGACAACAGAGACAACATGTCTTCAGAAAAAGATAAAAGTATTTTTTCTCCTACTTTTAAACCTATGAAACAATGCATGATTAGACTATACTTTAAGGTGGCTCTTGAATTCTAGCCAAGTTAGATATTTCTAGGTTAGGCTAGAGTTGTCACAGTAATGTTACAATAATATTATTTTTATTATTGTTTGCACAGCCTACCGTGCAAACAAGATTGGCGCCAAGTAAAAGTCGCCAATTTCGTCAGTACATAACAGTATATTTTAATATATTTATATTTTAACTCATTGCACAAGTATGCTAAAATAACTTAAAGAATATCATAGAATATAAAAATATATTTTAAACTAGTAGCTCAATATCTGACTTGTTTTCCCAAACTTTAATATGTGCTTTAAAGAGTTTAGAATTAACAGAGTTACAGATTTTTTAATAACAGATTACCATTTCTTCTTTTTATTTAGTAATTAAAAGTACGTATCAAACTCACTAATAGTTCATTATTATCATATACACATAGTGTATCAGATACCTTTGACAACTTTATAATATATATCTTCTACTATAAAAGTATATTTTATTTTGGATAATTAGTATAGTGAAGAATATAGACTATAAGTAGTGTGTTATATAAATGTTGTAAGCTGATTAAATAAGTGTAGTCTGTATGGCTTCTCAACTACTTTGAGCCAGTATTAAATCATCTATTGGTGCCATATCACAAAATGGTTTTTAAAAGAAGGAATGGTAGAAAAAAAAGTAATAATTTACATTTGTCTAGAATTGTTTTATATTTCACACATTTTTAAATGGTTTTATTTTTATAGGTAAAAACAATTTTGTTCCTGTTTCCCATCAAGAAAACCAATTTCCCTCTGAAGAAACTTTAGCTGAAACCAGCATTGATAATGGAGGTTTGTTTAAAATATATTAATTGTTATTTTAATGGAATGTAGGGCGATATTTGGTTATTGTATCTTTTAATTGCAATATTTATTAATTTTATAATAACTTATAATTAAAACAATAATTTTATAAATTTAAATTATTATATAATGAAATAGTAAGTCTATAATTTCCCTTTAAGATTAGGGCATTACTGTCTATGTTCTATATATGTTATTATGTCTATGGTGTCTGTGTCTAAAGCATATTATATAGATAGTAAATGAGGGTTAATATTTTAAATCAATATAGGTAGTGGAAGACAGTCATTAAATGAAAGTGTTCAAGCAGAGCATGGATCCATTAGTGCTGAATCACCAGATTTTAAAGAAGAAGGATTGCCAAATACAGTGACTGTATTGGATGCTACAAATGGAGGCAAAGTATATTTAGTTGGAACTGCTCATTTCAGTTTGCAGTCGCAGGAAGATGTATCAAGGGTAAGTAATGATCTACAAGTGAGGTTTATTGATTATGTAAGTTTTCATATAGTGAGAAAATTGCGAGTATGTGACCTGATAATAAGCAGAAATATTTGTATTAACAAATATTGATAATTGAAATTAAAATTTAAGATATATATATATAATGAATTGTTGTTCTTTTGTATCACTAAAACTCGAGAAAGGCTGAACAGATTTATTTCATCCTTGAAATGTTTGTGAATGTCTAGGGAAGGTTTAAAAAGCGAGATAAAATTGAATAATTTCCGGGCAAACCCTAAAACTACCCCATTTTTAACTATCCCATACTAACGTTTTCTAATAATGTAGAGACAATTTGAACTTTATTGCTATGCAATAAAGTTCATATTAACTTATAATCACTCACTGTTGTCTAAGCAATTTAGGTGTGTTCCTAACGTCAGAATCAATTTGAAATTTATTACCGCTGCATAACGTTCAAATTCATTCAATAACGTTCAATTTCATCTAATGTCGCGATCTGAAAATAAAAGAGAATCGCAAACGTGAATAATGTAATAAACCATAAGTAGTACCTGATTTTCAATTAATTTGATCCGCTTCGCGAAACTTAATTTTAGCTATCTTCAGTTGTAACTATCAGATTATTTTTTTTAAGTTTGATAAATCTTAAGTTTTGTCACAAATTAAGTTTCTGAACGCAACCATATTATCTGACATTAGATTTGACAGCCAAAAAATATGTCAATCATTCTGTCGTACTTCAGAACACGTAGATTTATGACTTAAAGGTCTTAGTAACCAAGGCAATAAACTTAAAAAAAATTACGATTGACAATATTGTGTTACGATCATGGTTACGATATTCTATTAGTGTATCTTTGTGAGTGACGATGACGACGAGTGATGTTTACTTTTGTGATCCTTTGTGAAAGTGACATTACTGTGTGCTCTCTTTTGTTGATATTTTGTGATAGTGACACTTATTGTTAAGTGAGCAAGAAATTTTCTCACTGATTAATTACCTACCTTATGATGCCGAGGAGAAGTGGACCTGACTTAAGTCATCGCAGTCAATCAAATGTGCGAATAGCTTCCTCACGTGCTAACCGCGCACTGATGACCAGAAAGAGACAGATTAAGAAAATAGTCGTATTGCTATGTCAGAATTGCGTTATTTAGTGAGTGACAATGAAGTGGATAGGCTTAGAATGCAACGAGTTCGTGCACATCAAACACAGCAAGCACGACATAATAAAAATTGAATGAATCCGCAGACGCAGTGATTCTTTGATTCTTGAACGAGCTGCATTCCACTATGATCCGGCATTTGATTATTATGCCGACAAATCGGTAACAATTGGAGAAATGAAAATAATCTTTAAATGTTGTAAAGCGTTAAAATACACTGGTGATTCTACAGGGTTATGTTGTGCTGGTGGCAAAATTGCCACAATTGGTCCCACCGCTTTAGTTTCTGGGATTGGAAATATAACAACGGTTTCCAACTGTTTGTAATTGTGTTATGAACCAGGATGACGTAGTCAACTATCCCACGAAGTTTTTAAATTCACTGGAATTGCCTTGATTACGACCTCACAATTAAAAGTAGGATCAGTTGTCATCATGTTGCGTAACATTAAACAGCCTCTCGACTATGCAATGCAACAAGAATAGCTGTGAAAAAGTTGATGAATAACGTCATTGAGGCAACAATCATAAAAGGTAAAATACAAAGGAGAGGATGTCTTGATCCCGCCAATACCGATGATTGCAACGGATTTACCATTCCATTTTAAACGCTTACAATTTCCAGTTTCGCAAGGATACTTTGTAGAAGTTTGCGGACTCAACAGGGAGTTTCCCAGTTTCGCATGGACATTTAATTATAAGTCGCGTGTTCTCGCGTCGGAAAACCGTCTTCTTTGTTTACTTACGCACCACAATATAAAACAAAAAATATAAATATAAAAGCTTTAAATTGATTACCAAACTGTATCATAACTGCGTGTCTTTTAATAAAAAAATAAACCTCATAAATAGTCAGTATTTCAGGAAAATTCTGTTTTTTTTAGTAAGCTAGATAATGTGTCGAAAATAATAATAAAACTTTTTTATTATTACATTTTGTTTGTTTTGAAATTGATTTATACAAAAGTTTAGGTCTTTTATTTATTGATTGAGGCAGTACGAAGTCTGCCGGATCAGATAGTATATTATATGTTTGTAAACATAGTATTTGTATACCACAAAGACACCAAAGGTGGTGTGACTTTTTTAATAAATTTTTAATAATTTTGTGTTAAATGTGGTTCATTAAATGTGTAGTCTGGCTAATCTAACACAGTCAAAATAACACAATATATAACGAACACATATGAATAATTTGGCATATTTTCCAGGTTATACAGGAAGTAATGCCACACATAGTAATGGTAGAATTATGTGAGCAAAGGACTAGCATTTTATTACTTGACGAAGAAGTTATTTTAAGAGAAGCCAAAAATATTAATATCAAGAAGATTAGGTATGTGCAAAATATTGATTGGCTTATTAAAAAACCGAAATGGAAGTAATAATTTCGCGTGTATTTTCCACTCTATCGCCGTCCATGCGCGTACTGTGGCGCGGTTGTTCATGGGCGGCGACGTTCTCTTACCATATAGGAATACACTTACTCCGCTGTCCGCTATAGAATAATAATAAAAAAGTACCTATCGCCAAATAGTCTTATTATTTATTCATCGATAGTTCTCGTGATACTGAAATAATAATTAAATATTCCACTTAAATGCGCCTTTTGAATCCTTATTTATAATTGGGTTATTTTGAATTTCAAAATCAAGATAAAAAAAATATATGGTAATTTTTTTATAGTATACCGAACAACGGGGCAGGTCTTCTATATGGTAAGAGATCACCGCCTACCATCGACAACCGCGCCACAGTCCGCGATTTGGTTGCGTTGCCGGAAAACGATAATTTCAAGGGCCTGAGTATTTTGTGAGCCTGTGGTATCACTTCAGACGAGTCGGCCCCATTTTCAAGTCAGCATGGCTCTCACGGGAACATATTGATACGTGAAGACATATTTACCTTTTTTTCATTTTTTAAGGGCAACAATGGCGCAAAACGGTGTGTTTAATGGGCTCATGTACATATTATTGCTGAATATGTCGGCTCATATAACTAGAGAACTTGGTATGGCTCCAGGCGGCGAGTTTCGTAGAGCTATGGCAGAAGTAAGCACTAAAGAAATTTAAATATACTTTAATTGAGCCTTTAAACAAAATTAAATGAGTGTAGTTTTTCGTTTGACTTATGATTCCTAGGTTAATAAGAAATGACTATAGATGGTCCTTAATGGTTAGCACAGAATTATTATGAGTTGAATAAAAGCAATGTTTTTCAGGCAAAGAAAGTTCCAAACTGTATAGTGCAGTTGGGTGATCGTGCTATTGATATAACACTGCATAGAGCCATCGCATCACTGTCCTGGGGACAGACTTTCCGCTTTATTTGGCACTTGCTTACATACAACCAAACTATAAGGTATTATCTTTGAGTATTTCTCACATGATTTTTTTATAATAAACTGATTTCACAAACATTATCACAAATGTTTCTGATAATTTATATAACACTACAGCAGATCTATCCAATAGAGATAAAAAACCATGGCGTCCACTCTAAGACGCAAATAAGACAAATTAAATTTAAAAAAAATTAAAACTGGGATATCCTTATAGAGCTATGTGAACGGCGCTGGTTATTTGGAAATGTATGAAATTAAAAAATACACACTTTGCTCGACGAACCGATAACCATTGGGAAAGAAAGATTCTCGAGTGGCGACCGCGTACCGGGAAACAGTGGGACGTCCCGCCACGCGATGGAAAGACGATCTCATAAAGATCGCGGCAACCGTTCGATCCAGATCTCTCAAGATCGCATTTGGGGGAGGCCTAAGTCCAGCAGTAGACTTTAATAGGCTAGTGATGAATATAATATAGAAAAGTATTTTGTATTTTACTTGCATGTTTCAGTTTAGAAGAGGTAGAGAAATGTAAGCAGAAGAAGATGCTTGAAGATATGTTAGAGGAGATGTCGGGCGAGTTCCCCGCGCTGAAGCGGGTGTTCGTGGTTGAAAGAGACATGTACCTCTGCCATTCGCTGCAGGTCGCCGCGGCGCAGACTCGTAAGCGTTGCTCTTCAAGCTTGACTCACTGACAACTCCTTTTTATATGATATAGCGGACAACGGCAACAGCGTCCGCCTCGTCTCATAGCTCAGGGTCGCTCAGCGTGTAAATGGAAAGGGCTATGTCCGGAGTTTCGTTACGCGATCGAATCAGAAATGAGGAGATCCGTAGATGAACTATTCAATTTTTGCTACAGGTCGTGAGCCATGTCGCATAGTGGGCGTGGTGGGAATAGGACACATGGCCGGAATAGTTGAGCATTGGGGGAAAATCACCTCTCAAGACATCGCACCATTGCTCAAGTGAGTATAAAACTAGAGAAATTTTACCTTTGACTCAATAATTCCCAGGTCCCTACCCTCCGTTTGACCAGATATCCCAATAACCAGACCGTCAACAACTTTTCAGGCAACCAGAATAATGAATAGATAATGTAAGATTTGCAGCTAAACCAAAAAATATAACTGATATAAAACAATTTATTAATTAGAAATTTATTATCCACCAAGTCTTCTACTAACATAAACCACAAATTATTTCGACTTCATAAACATTTTAAGTGATCTAATGTGTCTATTATGACTTTCAATAACTTCTAAATATTCAACAAATTTAACAAAAACTTCACGAAAATTTCGTGCGAAGTTAAACAACGGGCTCACAGGAATACTCAATGTGAATCGGTACTTGTACTGTGATTCTCAGAGTGAGTGAGGATATCGGAGGCTCTTAAAAGCGCTGCTCCTTAAGCACTTAGGCGTAAAACGCCGGCAACACAAAGAATTCGCGGACTGTGGAGCGATTGTTCATGGGCGGCGGCGTTCTCTTACCAGGAAGTCCTCTTCATAGGAGTCCCACTTGCTGCATCGTCCGCTGTGGAATAAAAAAAAATCAGATATTTAATATTGATTTTTGTACGGTTATTTGTTTCAGGATACCCCCACCATCACTGTCGACAAGAATTATTCGTGCATCCGTACGTGTAGCGTGCGTCGGAGCACTTCTTTACGCTGGCTACAAGCTGATACCGCGGCGTTGGTTATCCTGATATGCTGATAAATAATTTACGGTATGATTTAACGAAATCTGTCTTTATGGTATTGCAAACAACGAATCAGGTGGGTCTCCTATATAGTAAAAAAATTTCACCTTCGAACATCGAGGCAAAATGCAAAGTTTGATCGCTTTTACCTCGATGTTTGTCGTTCCACAACTGAGCGTTTTATAAGGCATTTTGTGCCGCCCTTGTGCGCGGAGAGGAGCTCATTCCTCTCTGTGGAATCAGCTGCCAGCAGGGGTATTTCCAAACCAATACGACTTGGGATGCTCAAGAAAAGAGCGTACACATTCCTTTAAGGCCGGCAACGCACCCGCGGCTCTGCAAGGATGTATCCATGAGCGAAGGATCGCTTGCCTTGGGTGAGCCTCCTACTCGTTTGCCACCGATGATATAAAAAAATAAAAAATCCTCACTCAGCGAAACACAGTACAAGTACCGTTTTCACGCTGAGAATTCTGCATTCTCCATAGTTTATTTCGAATATAAATTTATGAAAACCAATAAAAATTCATAATGAAAATGCTGGCTCTAAAACCTGTTTCAACGACTGTTTCCTTTACAGACTCACTCAAAGATTTGGATTATCAATGGCATAAATAAACAAGTTAGGATAAATTGTATCTTCATACCTCACTTCAAAACGTTAGTGTTTCTTAATCCTTTGTTGGCTTAATTGTTGAAAAGGCACAACACAAGTATTTAAGCTGATCAACGTTTATAAGTGAGTGGAAGTCTAGATGCGAGTTGATTTGCCCTAAAACTTGACAGATTTTTCCAAAATCCGTTGTGGGTATAAATTTTTTTAATTTAATTCACTTTATTTACTTTTAATTGATCTGATACCTGTATCGATTTAATATATTACGATTTTTATCTTTTTCCAAAATTTTTATCCAATTTTTGTTCGTTTTTCTTTTGGTCCATGTAATAGACTAGTAATTACATTACAAATTAATAGTACTATAGGGAAGACGTATAACTTCTACAAATTTACTGTATTTTGTTTTTTTTATATAGTTAGTATTTTGTATATATGTATATAAAACTGATCGCAATGGCTTAGATACAGCGGCGTTTGTAACTCTACCGGGGTCGAATCCCGTAAAAACAATTCAACCGAAAGAGTTTTATGTTACAGTCGGAAGAATGTACTTGTTTTTAACATTGTGATCATATGCCAATTAGCCATGAAGATCAATGAGCCTTATATCATATATCAATAGTTATGTTTGGAGTTCTCTTAATTATATATTTGACATACATTCTTACTTTTAGCCGTAGAGGAAAGACCGATTTCATAATACTAAAATAAAGTAAATTATATTTATAATACTTTAATAATAAAGGTTTTATAAATTAAACTTACTTTTTAATTATTATAAATTTCTGTACAACTACAATGCAAGTCCTTTATGTTTAGATAAGTTTTTGTTCTTGAATGTATGTGTAATACTTAAGATAGAATTTTCATAATATAAGGACTGTGATAATGTTGTGTTGTCTTTTATTTTAAAACCATATACATATCGAAAAAACTAACATAAGAAAATACAACTTGGCTGATGAAGCGCCTGTTTACTAAAGAGGTTTTAACAAAAAGTCAAATGGGTTTCTTAGTTTTGTTTTAAAAATATTTCTTTGTATCTTGTGGTAGCAAGAAATTTTACATATTTTGAAATGACTACCAAATTTTACACGTATTTTTAACAAAACAAATCTAATGTCACGATATAACAACTTCTCAAAAAAAAACACGCCGTACAGAGAAAAACAAATTTGACGTTTTGGCAACAATCAACTCAATCAACAATGGACTGGGTTTAAGGTTTGGAGTGGTTTAGCAAAATTTGCAGTAAATAAAATGTTTAGGGCAATAAAAATTGCGTATTGTGTGGTATAAAACAAAAAAAACATGATATACCAATCATGTTTTTCTTTAAGGCATCTCTTGAGCAGCACAAAAATAGTTTTTGGAATAGCAAACACAGGCTGCAAGCGCCGTAACATAACTCGTTAGTATCCTGCTTTTACTTATCATATGTTTTTCAAAGTTTCACTCCTATTCCATTGGTACATCAACTACACATATGTAGTATAGCCAATAACGGAGCAGGTGGGTCTCCTATAAGGTAAGAGAATACTGCCGCCCATGGACAACCGCGCCACAGTACGCGTATTGGTTGTGTTGCCAGCTTTTCACGCCACTTAAGAGGCATTTTAAGGGCCTCCGATATCCGTACTCACTAAGCGAAACACAGTACAAGTACCGTTTTACGTTGAACATTCTATGAGCCCGTGGTATCACTTCGGACGAGCCGGCCCATTTAGTGCAACCGCATATGCTTCAGCATGGTCTGCCACGGATGTATATGTAGCAAAAGGCGAATTAATAAATTGTACACAATTTCATAAATTTAATGGCTCTGTATTAATTTGCTCTACAATCAGAGTATGTAAAAGCGATATTTTTTCCTATATACGTATTTTAAGGTGTGGTGCCGTTAGATGTTCGAAAATATTGCGATAATTCGAAGTTACATTTGCCAAATTCAGCAACTTTATTACAAAATGATGACCAAGCCTGTGTTGTCTTACTTGGTACTGTTCATTTCAGTAAACAATCCGTGGAAGATGTTTCCCAGGTATTTAAATCTTGTCTATAAGTATTTATTAAGTTTTGAGAAATACATTTAATATATAATGAAAATGGTTCCAGATAGTAAAAGGGCTCAATCCAAATGGAATAATGATTGAGCTTTGCCGACAAAGAGTGTCCCTTCTAGAATTAGATGACAAAAAATTCTTGGAAGACGCTAAAAAGTTCGATGCAAAAAAAATCCGGTAATTTTGAACAGTGAATAACATTTCATAAATACACTCTTATTCACTTTGCATTTTTAATATTGTGCTTTAAATAGACAAGCGGTGAAAGGACAAAATTTTGTATCTGGTATGCTGCATGCTATGCTACTTAAAACGTACGCTGACATCGCCAAAGAATTAGGCGTCGCGCCTGGTGGGGAGTTCAGGAGAGCATATCACGAGGTTACTTCTCAAAATAATCAAATAAATTTACGTATATTTCTTATGTTCCCATTAATATCGATTTGGTAACATTTAACTCTGTCGGAAAGAGATGTTATAAGTCCCTAAGTTTAACAGGTTTCCATACAGCTAAACAAATGGATATATTTAGATTTTTTAAAATTTAAGTTATCCAAGTCGATCTCTGCTTTAATTACTATTAATAGTAAATCGTTAAGGTTTTATTTTAATTTAATGTAGTGAAGATTTTTGAAATTTGTAGATGAAAAAAATTCCTGGCTGCAAGTTATTCTTGGGTGATAGACCAATTCAAATTACAGTTGCTCGAGCTTTTCAATCCCTAAGTGTAATAGAATTAGGCCAAGTCCTATACCACCTAACCAATGCAAAACCAAAACCTATTGAGTATGTATCTATTTTTGTGTTTTTCCTATGTCTGGAGCTTTTTATCTAGAGATAAGTAAGTTATAAGGTAATAAATTCAATGTACTAATTATAGTAAATACCAATTGGAGAAATATAAAGACAGAGATTTTGTGCACGCGCAGTTTGAGGAAATAATTCGAGATGTGCCGGCTTTCAAGAAAATATTTCACGTGTTCGTTGACGAACGTGACAAATGTCTAGCGTACTCGTTGCAAGAGTGTGTGCGTACAGGTGGGTATTTCTTTACTGGTTCAGAAACTATGCAATATCTATTTAGTTATTTGTAAATGTTTGAAACGGGTATCGAATATATAATACTGTAACGTCAAGTATAAATTTACTTTTAAATATTTATCACAGTTAAAAAACCACGTGTTTTGGCGGTAGTAGGGATGGGACACGTTGATGGCATCATAAAATATTATGGCAAAATGAGACAGGAAGACATTGTGCCTTTATTATTGTAAGTATTGTAGTTGGCTAATGTAAAAAAGTAAGTACAAAAATGTTTAGATATTTACTTCTTGATATTAAAATCAAACTGATCCTAATTTTTATCTATTAAAAAGATTTATTTTAAATAATCCTAAATACTCAGGAACAGTACTTTCGGAAACAGCAATAATTTTAAAATAGCATACACGTATTAAAGTTAATGTTTACATTTTATTTTACTAGATCAACCCGACGATAATTTTTGTTGTTTTTCTTTTCAGTGAATAATCTTTGAGTCACATCTGCTGAAAGGTGAGAAAAATAATTTTATACTCTAGAAATATTGCTGTTTCTTTGTACAGTCATGGTCACTTGTTATATTGGGAGTAATTAGAGACAAATTTATTATCTTCAGTGAAAATAAAGCTAATCATCCTCTAAAATTTAACAGTTCTATAATTATATATCTTGTAAGGTAATAAATTACTGAAAGAGTTATTTGGTGCCTGTAGCATGGTGCATATCAGCAATTGACGTTTGAACAATAATACAGTTAAATTTTTCAGGGTCCATCCGCCACCGAACTATTGGCTTATGCGAATTGGCATAAAATTTACATTTTACTTTTTGATATTTTCCTTAATGTACCGATTAATTTTTGGTTAAAATAAACATATAATAGCATGTATTTAAAATATATTTTGAATATGTTTCAAATCAATTATTCTTTTTTCATATTTTGTCTTTGCGAAGATTGTATTGTTCTGTGGTTCCCATAATATTAGGTTGATGTGAGGGTTCTTGGCGCCATCTCTACACACAAACGCGTTGTTTTATATTTTTTTCTAAATACTATCGAGCGAGCAACATGTGCCGGACAATGTTGCCGGCAGCCACTTTGATGATTTTATTGAATAGAAAAAAAACGTATATGGGTTAAAGAATGATTGAAAAAAGTACAGTCTACACTCACGAAGGGCTTTTACTACTTAGCCTTAGGTAAATGAACAAAACAATTTTAAAAAACTACATTAGAATGAACATTGAAAAGTTCTAAAAATTATTACAATTAGTGAACTCTCAAACTCAATTTTTTTTTCAAAATCTCACTTCGTTTTTGAGGAAACATCTCATTATACATCGATAACAATACATCATAAGCCATACTTTTTTGATGCCCGGCTATGATAAAGTTAGATAATTATTTGACATAAAGCTGGTAAATCGCTATATAATTCACTACACTCAATTAAAAATTCCCGCTCTTCATCTTTAACATTATTGCCCGCCATTTTGCTCATTTTCACAACACGACCATAGACTAAAAAAACAACACCGTGGCTGACCTATCAAGCATACACAGAGCAAAAAAATATTTCATAATAAAAATTAAGCTCGCTCAATCTTTTTTTCAATCATTGTGCAATGCTTAAATTATATTGTACAATCAGATATATAGGCCCTCAGACATAAGATCACGCTCTACAAGACGTGTATCCGTCCGTGCATGACATACGCCAGCGTAGCTTTTGCATACTCATCCACTCAACCACATTGCGCGCCTGCAAGCTCCAGTCGCGACTCACAAGAATCGCGACTGGCGCGACCTGGTTCGTGCAAAATGTGGACCTACATTTCGATCTAGAGATCCCGACAATAGCCTAATGGATGAAACGGGCGACTGAGCGGTACTACGAAAAGGCAAAGTCCCACCCAAATCCGTTAATACGCAACAGCGTCAAATATTTCGCGGCCACGTTAAAAGCGCCCATCGCACCGACGGTCGCTTTATGTACTAAATGATCTGGATGATCGTATCACTAAAGCAAACAACAAGTTGATAGCCTCCATCGAGGAGAGAAAAGAAAAAACATCAGATGATAAGGTTCTGTGGAGGGACCGCGGTAACAATCGCCCCCGCCGGAAGCGAGAGCGAGGACTGGTATTTGTCGCGAAGCGCACTCCGGTGAGCTTCCGACCGGTCAACGTCGCCGCGATGGCCCAAGCCGAGGTTTGTGTGTCGCAGGAGACGCCCTTGGGCTAGTCGCGGTTACAAACCATTCTCTAGGCTCGCCTAAGGCTCGCCTCAACAGTCCGCGTGAAGCTGTAGAGGCCTATTGCCGACAGCGTTAGTCAATTCAAAAAATATATCAACCATCTGGAAGACATCGGCTTCTCCCTCCGACGCCGCTCTGTCCCTGTGTCATTTAAGCAGCCGACTACCTGGATCACTCTCTTTGACCGTCGTGCCTTCACTCTGTACACTTCTCACCTAATACGTTTCCCGTAATCTGAATGTATTCATTGCCCACGAATTGTAGAGCCATTTTCGTAGTGTCATCTTACTTTGTAAATCCAAGTAAAACCAGTGTGTAAATTCTAGTATTTCTTTTCTCCCTTCTTATTTTGTGTTTTATTCGGCTCACTATATATATAGTGCAGTATTATGGTAGGTGTCCGAGCCGCCTTATGGTTACGGTAATGTTAAATGTCCTTTCATTCTGTAATCTGTTCGTTCGATTGGTGCGGTGTAACATAGTCTAAGAAGTACGATCTCACTGTATCAGTTAACTATTTTTCTCTCTCAAGCTTATGTATGACTGGAGCGTTTCTAAAGTCCTCCAAATTAAATCAAAACTCAGAAAAACAGTGATTTATGGTATTTAAAGCTATTGCTTATATATGTTTGATATTTAAAACTAGATGTAGTGTTGATACTACTATTGAAATAAGAACTTAAAATGCATTTATATTTCTTAATTTTTGTTATTATGCATTTTAAAAGTACTAATATGGACAAACATTGCGGTTGTAACGTTAATCGTGAGTTTCAAGATCGTGAAGGTAAAGAAAGTGTATTCAGGTCCTTGCTTGACAATGACCGGTGCCAATTGAAATCAGATTCTTTTGATCAGGTTGAGGATATTAAAAACGAAATGATTTTAATACCTGGTGGGTCTTACCAAGTGGGTACTGATGATATAATAATTGAATCTGATAGAGAAGGCCCAAAGCGGTTAGTAGAACTTACGACTTTTTACTTAGATAAATTTGAAGTTTCTAACAGGGATTTTGCTCATTTCACAAAATCTACTAATTACAAAACTGAAGCTGAAACTTTTGGCGATAGTTTCGTTTTTACTTTATTTTTAAATAACACAATTAAAGAGCAATTGAGAGATTTTCGTGTTGCTCAGGCTCCATGGTGGTATAAAGTATCGGGTGCTTCTTGGCGCCATCCATATGGACCAAACTCAGACATTTTTGGTTAGTAATCAATTCTCATAATTTATTCTTCTTTACAAATTTGTTTCATCATAGATATTTTATCCTATGTGGTTACATTATTATAAACTATATTATTGCAAAATAATTACTTTTAAAGTATATGTTTCTGTATAAACAATTTTAGGTTCACTCTTTTATAGATATAATGGACCACCCAGTAATACATGTGTCATGGAATGATGCTAAGGCTTATTGTGCCTGGATGGGATTGAGACTACCAACTGAAGAGGAATGGGAAGCAGCCTGCCGTGGAGGTCGCAAAGATACTAAGTATCCTTGGGGAAATAAATTATTCCCTAATAAAAAACATATGTAAGCCATATATTATATATTTTTAAATAAGCTAGTTGGTGCGGGTTATTTAATCATTTGAAAAATTTAGCTGTACTTTTTAGAAAATTAATGTGTCTTCTATTTTTGTCTAAATATTCATTTTATACTGAAGATAACATAAAATACTAGTCTATTAAAAAAAAAAATTGTAATTATTACTCTTTCAGGGCTAATATATGGCAAGGTACATTTCCTCATCATAACTCTGCTAAAGATGGTTACATAGGTACTAACCCTGTGTATTTGTATTCACAAAATGAGTTTGGTCTGCACAATATGGCTGGCAATGTTTGGGAGTGGACTGACAGCATTTGGTCAAAAAATATGGTTAGCAACTTTTAAAAAATATTAGTAATAAATAGTTATTTACTAAAAATTTTTGGTATTGTTTGTATACATACAGGTATCTATATAGATATTTTAATAGTTATATCATATTTATAAGAGTAAAAATTATAAGTTAATTTTTACAGCCGCAAGAAAAGGTTAAGAGAGGTGGGTCCTATTTATGCCACCATTCCTATTGCTATCGGTACAGGTGCTCAGCACGATCTCACAATACAGATGACAGTTCAGCTGGAAATTTAGGATTTAGGTGTGCTAAGTCTTCAACAGCTTAAGAGTATGAATCAAGGTTAAAGCACTGATGCTTTAACCTTGATTCATACTCAATGCTTATCACAATAGTCACATTAAATTACATTTTATTATGAGCCAACATATAACTATTTTGGACTATTTGCATTTATATACCTGAATTTATTAAGTACTTAAAACATTTAGATTTGTGTGTTTACTAGTCTATCAATTTATAAAATATGTTATTTAAAAAATAAAGATTTTTTCAGTGAGATGATGTTTTAGTTTTAATTTTATATAGGAAAGAACTTGTTACATTAATGACCTCTTTACAATATTATTTATTAGTAGAGTCAAATGGTTTTTGCCCATTAATGCTTAAGAGCTAAGCTTCATGGTTTCAGCATGGGAAGAGATCTTTGTTCTTTTAGCCAATGCCCAATGGGATATGGCATAATAATAGGAGAAGTTAAAGATACGTTTGTAATCCAGCCAGATACACCTGGTTTTCTATGAAACCGACCAGATTGACTGAAGTACGATATTTTTAGTACAAAACAAGTTAATAATAGTCTTTCTCGTAATTATGACAGGTTCTATCTTGATTTAATTAATCTGATTGAATGCATGGCAAAATTTATCACGAGTTTAGAATTCTTGTTTAATCAACTGACGATAGTAAATTATTTTAAATAATAATCTTAAGAAATTAAAAGATAATCGATATTGAACAAACGATCGTGAAAACAAATATTGGTAATTGTGTCATCAGCTTATAATTATAGAGCTGCATATATAACCTGCGATCGAAATGGTCCTTTCAGCTTCTACGCTTGTCGACTTTAGTATTACCCGCATGAACACCACACGCAAAACATTGAAAATACTTACTCATGCAACTACTATATTGTTATGACTTATGCCAGAAACTGCTAGCACCAGATCCGGTAACCAATAAATGATTCCAGATTCAGTTTTGTTTTCCAGATTGCAATCCCTAGTTAAATGAGTTAACAACCAGATGGATAAGAATGTAGATATAGTAAGTGAAATGCATATTACACGGGGATTATAAAAACAGTTAAAATAACATGTTTCCCTTATAGTTTATTTGCATTTTAGTAAAAAATTGCAATATTACATAAACCAATTAATTTATTACACTAATAAAACAATTTATTTACAAAATGGCGAGCATAACTATTGAAGCAATGCTATTTGAAGTTTGAAAGCACCTTAAATCTGGTAAGTACAAAAAAACGGAAGACAAAATGTTCTAATTAAAAATGTCCTGTAATTGTTAACCTGACCAATGTATCAACTGCAAAACTTCGTTAATTATTTATAGAATTAACTAAATTGACTAAAAACTTTTGTACCATATAGTTACCTTATGCAGTTATCCAGAGTCAA
>DWCF01002661.1:0-22903 GCA_018230265.1 Delias oraia | reverse complement strand
ATAGTACTTATGCTCAGTATGTTAAAATTTATAATAAAAAAGTTAAAATAAAAGTTTTGCTGTCTAATTAAAATTTTATGACCTGAGTCAGGCAGACATAAAATAAAATAAAAGAAAATAGAATAGAACATAAAATAAAATAAAAGATTCTGAAATCGATCTTCTACTACATTTCAGCAACGCAGTTCATACAATTGCATAGTTCAAAAAGTTAGTGGGTCATAATATAAATGGCACAATAATGCGTAAAGATCACTATTCAGATCTACTGTAACCCAAAACTGGACTATTGCATAATCCACTTAGCTCTGAGATCATTGTTACGCAAATTATAACACTTACTCCACTTTTGGTGATTCCTTGGTTAGTTCAAATAGAAAGCTTACTTCCGTTAGATAATGGAAGCTTTCGTAAGGCTTATAGGGTTTTTCACTTGACTAAAAAAAATATTTATGTCCCTAATACATATAATGAAATAATTTTTTTGTTAACCTTTTGAATGGGATCAATCACAGAGTTTTGTTTTTGTATTCCGTCTACAAGTTTTTCCATGGTACTGTGATGTTATTTTACTATATTTCTTTTTTATTATGTTATTTATTTAAAAAGAATACAAAAAGTTCGGTTTACCAATAAAAAAGTGATCTAATAAATGAATGGAAGACAATTTACATGGAAAAGGCATAAAGAATTAATATTCCGATGTAAAACACTTAAAATTAGTTCACTACGAGTTGAGATTTGCGTAAACATACAGATGCAAGTTGATTGATCTTTTGTGTTAAAATTTATTCTTGTGTACACAAAATTGTGCAAACAGTTAAATAATTATACGTGTAATCGCAACAATTAAATCCAAAATTCGCATAACATAACATTTATATTTTTTAAACCAAACGAAAGTGAAAGATGAAGTCAGAATTACAAATTACTTCGTGCTTATGATATTACGACCCTTGGGGTCTAGTCTTCCTATATAATTATGTAGATACAAAAAGGTTATTCTTATTATGAGATAATAAGAGGATTCATAAATATGCAATGGTTTACAAATGTTACTTAATTAAAAGCCGGCAACGCACTCGTGGCTATGCAAAGGCTTGAGGTGTCCAAGTGCAGAAGGTCACTTATCTAAGGTGAACCTCCTGCCCGTCAGCCACAGATTCCATAGAAAATCGTTTTATAATGTGAAATTAGCGTAAAACTAAGATCTTTCAAATCAGAATTTCTGTAATATACTTACAACCATTAGCTTTGTTGTCTAAATAAACCTCAAAATGTTATTCTGTATTGCAGAATAATATAATTTTAATAATTTCATCTTAAATTATATTAAGGAAACATTAAACATTAAATGAAATACTTATTGTTTTAAATAATAATATTTAACTTATTAATAATTTAAATTGTATGTTATTACAAAATCTTGTAACAATTTATTGAAAGGAAAATCTCTAAATTATTTATTTTCTCGCGAATCGTTCATTAAATATTATCATTATTTATAAAACGTTCGTTAAAATAAAAAACATCATAATTGAGCAAAATGTGAATGGAATAAGCTAAATATAGGTAAAATTGTATTGAATTGACATGAACCCAAATAAAGATCCTTAGTTAAGGAAATGTGTTTAACGTGCAAAGAAATAAACAAGACTTCGTTATTATTATATATTTGCCGTTTGGTAATTTGATATCGTTCACTGTGAAAGTGATGACCGTTTCAATTATTTTCACCATAGATGAATAAGTTGAGTGTTATTAAAATCATAATTCTCGTCTGACCGAAGGCCAAATCTTAAGAAGAGCCAGGGAGAGTGGCGTAGACGCGTTCTTGGTATATAAACGTACAGATCGCTGCAGAGAGCATCATACAACAACGAGACCTCCGAGAGACAACATGAAAGCATTCTTGGTAGGTATATGTGTGCAGTGAAAGTGAATTGTGACCTGTGTGTGACCCACCGCGCTTCCTCGCAGGACGGGCTCACGCGCCGCGACCGCCGATCTCTGCGTGCGACGCGTGTTCTTGCGGAAGCAGGCCTCACTTTTACAAGTTATAAGGCTTAATAGTAATGTGTCTTATGTTGCGCTTCAGGTATTAGCGGCCGTTGCGGCGATCGGCTCGGCAAGACCCGAGGCGGGATACAGTTACAACGCGCCCGGCGGTGGCCTGGGAGGTCACGGTGGCGGCATCAGCGGCGGTGGCGTCGGCGGTGGTTTCGGCGGTGGCCACGGCGGTGGTCTCGGTGGTGGATTCTCGTCCGGTGGCTTCAGCTCGAGCAGCTTCGGCCTCGGTGGTGGTCTTGGCGGTGGTCTTGGCGGCGGAATCGGCGGAGGCATTGGCGGTGGATTCTCATCAGGAGGCTTCTCATCCGGCGGAGGTGGTGGATTTGGCGGCGGTGGCTTCGGAGGTGGTGCCATTGTCCAGAAGCACATTTACGTCCACGTCCCACCACCAGAACCTGAAGAACAGCGCCCACAAATCATCTCTGGAGGTGCCATCCCCCAGAAACACTACAAGATCATCTTCATCAAGGCCCCAGCTCCTCCCGCCCCAGTCGCGCCTATCATTCCCGCCCAAGCTCAAAACGAAGAGAAGACCCTCGTCTACGTGTTGGTCAAGAAACCCGACGAACAGCCAGACATCACCATTCCCACCGCTGCCCCAACTCAGCCCTCAAAACCAGAAGTTTACTTCATCAAATACAAGACCCAGAAGGAAGGTGGCTCTATCGGTGGTGGTGCTATCGGCGGTGGTATCGGATCTGGTATCGGCGGTGGTATTGGATCTGGTATCGGCGGTGGTATCGGTGGCGGTAGCATCGGCGGTGGTCTGTCCATTGGCGGCGGTCACGGTGGCAGCATCGGCGGAGGACACGGTGGCAGCATCGGCGGTGGTAGCATTGGCGGTGGCATCATCTCCGGTGGTCACGGCTCATCGGGTGTCAGCACCTCGTACGGCCCACCCGGCCAATCCGGCCCATACTAAACACGCTGAGCGTGTCCCAATGTGATACCTGCTTCGCCGGCGACAAATCTAGCTCATAAGTAGAGAAAAAAATTACGGTGCCTAAATGTATTTATGTAAATAGTAATTTTAATGTCTAATTATAGTTGTAAAATAATTTTTTGCATAAAATATCAACAAAATGTACAATCTTTTCATTCCCATTCAATATATCTTGAGAACTATGACATTTTATGAGCATCCGAAGAGCAACGGAGGTAGAAAGTGCTTTCATAAGCGTGGGCGAGCTGTTGCATAACACGGAGAGTCGTGACCCCACTTGCATAACGGAAAGCCCATCTTTTCATCACATATTTAAATAAATAGCACTTTTATTATTACGTAGACCGTTCTAAACCATTCGGTTGCGCAAACCTTGACATTAGAGGTTACCCTTTTCATATATTCTCACCTGAATTGTACATATGTAAAATAACTCGGCCGTTGTTAATGCACAAAGTAAATACCGTTACTTATACCAGAGCATTAAAAGGCTTTTTGGTTCGTTGAACTGTACAAGTGTGATGAAATATGTGTTAAAAAATTACATTAACATTTTCACCAAATATTCTGTAACAAATATTAATATACAAAATATTTACACAACTTTCTAAATGTAAATTTTATATAACAAGAGATTCTCAGCATCAAAATTCAGCAAAAACCAAAAATGTCGAAGCTGAATTAACATCAGTATGCAAGCATTGTTTTTATGTAAACATCTTCTCACAATAAAGTGAAGAAATCGTCCGGTTACCCAACGATGACCATACAATATTTGTAACAATCTGCTGGTTTACGAAACATATTCATTTATTTTAATAGCTTTTACAAAGCATTGCCATAGTTAAATCTTTAAGAGCATCGAGGCTGACCGGTCTTGTACCGTTTGGTGCCTCTTGGTATCAGGTTCGAGACACGAGGTGAATAGAACTTAGAATTTGGAAATACTTTGACAATGGCCGCACAAGTATTTTCTATCTCCACCATCAGAATTGATTACTGACGCACTAATTGAGTCTGCTCGCCCGAAATAACACTACAGGTTCTAAAATACTAGAGTAGAATAGCACTTTCACTGTGTTTCGCTAATTGAGTGAAAACTTCGGAGGTCCACTAATTTTAAATTCCCGCTGAAATTGTGTAAAAAGTCGGCAACACAACCGAAGCTGTCTTACCATCAAAACTTTACTTACATAAACTTGGTTTTTTGATATTTTTAACAAACGTCCTTTGACAAGACAATTTTTCTTAATTCCTTTTATATGCTTTCTTTTCTCAATTTTTTCCTATTATCGCCTTTTGAATTTGATTGATATTTTCAGCATTATTGATCTATAGATTCTGTCAATTTTGATGTAAATGTATCGTTAAAGAAGTTTTATGTCCTATTAAAGTTTTCTGTGTGAAGAAAATTATACTTATTCGCTCACTTTGCCGCGCCTATTAAACTTTATCTTTGTAGAGATATCTGCTTTATTGTATAAACAAAGACAAGCTTTGTTGTTGACCTCAGGAAAATTTAGATCTTAGAAAAATGATTTTTCTTATTATTAATTATACTGTGTTTCGCAGAGTGATATCGGAGGCCCTTAAAGGCTTAAGTGGCGTAAAAAGCCGGCAACACAACCAATGCGTAGACTGTGGTGCGGTTGTTCATGGGCGGCGGTGTTCTCTTTCCATATAGGAATTGCCGCTATAGAATAAAAAAAGCATCCATTAATAGAAGTGGCTGGAGGTGAATGAATTTCCTAAAAATTGTATTTTTAAGTAAAAAACGAAATCTTAAATGTCTCGAGGTACCAGGAACGCATAAGCCGCAAGGCAACGCTCGCGGCGAAAGCTCAGAATGACGTATTCACTCTCACTATCTCGTGTATGCTTTTCGAGAAGGATTTTGTACCGAAAGTTCAGGTTACGTAATGGGACCGGTCTTGTTTTACGTAATAACGCAATGGCTTTGTCTTTCGTTACTGATTCAATATTTATTGATTTAAAATGAACGTTAATTTATATATTTGTTGAGCACTTATTCAAAATTAAATTAAATATGAAATGAATAATTCTCTTTTAACATGCTTTATATGTTGTAATTTAATGGCATTAAATACTTTTCTGTGGTCTTTATTTTTGACCTCTAAAGAGATGGGTTACGTATCTGATACTTAGCTATTATAATGTTATTTTTTAAAGATATTCTCTATGTTACCTATATTATAAGAAGAAAGAATTTATTTTTTAATATGTTGGTCCAACGTTAGTTCATGTAAAATATTATTTTATTAAAAATATTAGGCTTACATATGAAATTGGCGTTTTTTCGGCTCTACTTTGATAGCATATTTCGTCATTGGTTAGGAAATCGAATTTAAATTTTTGTACATCTTTTTAATCTTGTATTTGTATAACGAATGACTGAATGAAAACTATGATTTGAATGTATTACCTCCTTTAGTTTTTCTTTCTGTCATTCAGTTTACAAAATGGAAAACTTGAAATATTGCGTCATTTACGTGTACGTGGATATTCGTATGTATACCATTGAAGCACCAGAGCTGCAGAAACGGAACGGATTATATGTAAGGCGGTGGTGACACAAAGACAGTGCGTTTTTGGTTGCAATTATTTCATGCTGGTAATTTCAATTTCTAGAATGTACACAAAAAATGGTACAAAACTCAATATTTCATATAAAAGAAAAATATAAAGTAAAGACTTAATAACTACTACGGATAGAGAAATTAGGAATTGTATGTGAGGACTAATGAACTTTTGCGTCACACAAATCATTAAGGAAAAATAAACTTTACAAAGAAAAATAATTTACTGACAAAAAACACTTTAGTAACTTTAGGAATATTTTTTAATTTATATTTAATTTTTTTAATATTATAAATTGGCTTAATTTGTTATTTTTATAATGGTGACTATGTCAGTTCCGCTTTTGGTTTATGACAATGTACATAACATAACACTCGCACCCGTGGGAGAGCCATTCTGAAGCTTACATTGATGCATAATTGAGCCGGCTCGTCCGAAGTGATACCACGGGCATACAGAATACTCAGCGAAAAACGGCACTTGTATTTCTCTGAATAAGTGAGGATATCGGAGGCACCTGAAATTATACCGCTTAGCCGGCATAAAAAGCCAGCAACACAACCAAAGCGCGGACTCTGACGCAGCTGTCCATGGGCGGCGGTGTTTTCTTACTCTACTTATATAGGAGAACCACCTGCTTCGTTGTCCGCTATTTCATAAAAATATAACGTAAGTCGGTCTGCCGAGTACACTAGTAATTTATATAGACAAATTACTTTGTATTGCCTTAACACAATCAGTGTCATTGTTTCTCTCGGCAAATAACTTATATTATAAATGACATAACCGTATGTAATGTCCGTAAGAAACAGATAAGGGTTTCGCGTGACGCATTCATTGTCTCTGAAAATCTTCCGGGGATCAGAATGTTTCAAATTAATTTCTTCAGTGAAAGTGAATGAAGGAAACGTAATAGAGGCATATAATGGTACGTGGCCTAGTTTTTGCGGATTTAAGTATCTCATTGTCTGCGTTAATTACTACATTAGCTTCATTTGTTTGGTTATTACCATGTAGATGGTTTTACTCATGTGACATAGAAGTATATAGAATTATATATGTGTCTCAAATACAAATATATTTATATTTTAATTATATTTGTTTTTTTAATTGTGCAGCGGGTAACGGAGCAGGTGGATTTTCTATATGGTAATAGATCACCAGCGCTCATAGAAACAGCATAGCAATCCGTGCTGTGATTGTGTTGCTGGCTTTTTTACGCCACTTACACAAGCGATATAATACAATGACTGATATCCTCACTCACTCAATTCATTGATTGCACAATATGGAGGTACAAGTACTGATACGCTAGTATTCTGTGAGCCCGTGGTATCCTTTCGCACAGATTTATAATTAATATAGGGCATATAGATAAATAGGGCAAATATATATATATCCTTGTCTTTCAAATATACGAAACTAAGCATAATATATCATGTATTTATCATATATATGTAATTAGGGACAAAAAAGGTTTTATATCAAGCGCTGCCTTAATTATTAATTAAAATGGAAGCAGAATTTATTTTCTGGCTTTTTAAATTAGTTTAATATTTTTTATATTGACTCATTTTTCCATGAAGTTAATTTTAATTTGGAATAACAGCTTCTATGATTTTTCCATAGACGTTTTGTTTGGAGTGTATACAAAAAAAGGTTGTATTTATATTTAAAACGATGCCTTAATTAATATTCATTACCAATAAAGCGGTATTCTTGCCTGGTTTTTATTATAAGTATTATTCATTAGTTAAAAGTTTTTATATAATTTTACGAAATAATATTCTATCAAAATCGTGTTATTTTGAATTTGTTACAGCTTCTAGGACTTTATAATAGATGGGTAAATTGTATTTTAATGTGTTTTATAACTGACATTTAAATTTGTTTTGTATTTTTAAAGCATACATTTTTGTTTAAAACGTGAATTCACTTTAGAAGAGGCTACAGATTTTAATTAAAAATATTTTCAGTATTTTTTATATTTATCTTTTAATATTAGGCTATTGTACCTAAGACAGCCTCGTAGTTGTATAGTGATATAAGCCTACAAAGGCGACATAGGGTTCGATGCCCGGTCCGCTTTTTTTATAGGATAGCAGACAACGAAACAGATGGGTAATAAGGTAAGAGAACACCGCGGCCCATGAACAACCGCGCCACAGTCCGTGCATCGGCTGTGTAGCTTTTTATGCCACTTAAGCGGCACTTTTTAAGGCCCTCCGAAATCCTCACTCACTCAGCAAAACATAGTACAATTACCGTTTCACGTTAAGTATTCTGTGAGCCCGTGGTATCATTTCACACCTCACGGGTGAAAAAATATAATACCACTTAAGAACGTTTCCTGATAAAATATCTTAGATATTCCATCACTCTCTCGCTATCGTTAATTTGTTATTGTAAAAACGAGACAAAACACTAAGAAATGATCTACATATTTTGTAAGTCAGGTGATAAATTAATCCAGATTATATAAATGGAATGTTAGACATACCCGGTTTTTAATTTATCTCAAAATAAATTCTCTTAAGAATACAATGCCAACATAATACAATAAAAGTTGATCAAAAGTAAACTTGAACTTTTATTAAACATTCACGGTAAATGAGTTTTCTCTTTACCTCATTCATTAATGGAAATATACCAAATATTAATATTCAGACCTAAGTCTGTGACTTTGTGAAGATAAAGCTGATAAAATATGTATATCAATTTTATTGTATATCAGACAACGGGGCCTCCGTTATTGTTACAGATCATCGCCCATGGACAATTCCGCCAAACATTAGCATTATAAATTCATGGCCATCCGATATCCTCACTCACTAAACGAAACATAGTACAAGTAGAAATTTTTCCAAACAAATACGATTTGAGTACCTTCAAGAAAAGAGCGCACCTTTCAATTAAAGGAGAGCAACGCACCCGCCAACCTGCAAAGGCTACGCGTGCCCATGGGCGGAGGACCGCATATCCTAGGTGAGCCTCTGCTGGTTTGCCACCATTTCCATACAAAAAAGCACCGTTTCACACTGATATTCTGTGAGCCCGTGGTGTAAACCGGCCAAAAGAAACGAAGATCCAAGCGTTATTCAAAATATAATTATTATAGATCTTCATTCCTTATAGATATCAGTTCAAGACTTACAAGTGTTGCACGATTTCCAAATAAGGCACTATGTATCTGGATCACTATTCACTACCATTCACTTGCCCTTTGACTTAACATCAGATAATAGGACCAGTTAAACATTTCCTAATTCATAATTTATCGGATCCCTATTGAAATTAAACCGTTAAATCGGTGTAAAAAGCCGGCATCACAACAAAAAACGTGGGTTGTAGTGGGGTTCTTTTACAATAGTGGTGACCCGCCCACTCTGTGTCCGCTAATAATTAAAATTAATAGTATTGAGTATATATAATATTATTATTTATTCTTTAAGTTTTTACCTATTGGAGAGCCATACTGAAGCATATGTTGATGCACTAATTTGACCAGCCTGTCTTGTACTGTTAGTTGAGTGAGAAAATCAGATGCCCTTGAAATTACATCTGTAAGCGGCGTAAAAAACCGTCAACTCATCCAAAGTGCGGCTTATGGCGTGGTTGCCCATGAGTGGCGATCTTTTACCACAGAAAAGACCCGCCTGCTCTCTTGCCCGCCATTCAAAAAACAATAAATATATCATCAAAACGATTTTTGACTTTAAAAGCATATTTAGCTCCGTTTATTTTTTTTTAATAGATTTCATATTAAATATGAACTTTTTATTTCTTTAAAACATTTTATACTTGGTGGGAGAGCCATGCCGACGCAGTAATTGAGCCGGCTCGTCCAAAGTGATACCACGGAGTCACAGAATACTCAGTGTGAATCGGTACTTGTACTGTGTTTCGCAGGGTGAGTGAGGCTATCGGAGGTCCATTAAATTATGCAAAAGCGGCGTAAAAAGCCGGCAACACAACCAATGCGCGGACTGTAGCGCGGTTGTTCATGAGCAGCGGTGTTCTCCTACCATATAGGAGACCCACCTGATCCGTTATCCGCTATAGAATAAAAAATCTTTTTTACATAAACATATGTATATTATACCTTAATACATATTCAAACATAAATTACATATATTATGTTTATACATAATATATGTACTATTAACCTAAAACATATAAAAATTTTAGTTATAAATTTAGTGTTTTGTAATATTTATAATCACTCTATTATGCTAGTTATTGCCATAAAAAGATAATTAGAACTCTAGAAAAGTATGCGTTAACTTTTCCCATATCGTTAATATATAATGACTTGATTTCAATACTATTAAGTCTATATTACCACGATCATAACTGCGTGATATGAAACAAAAATCTTGAAAAATCCTTATTATCTCTTATTGCATTGTAATATAGTTTCATTTACTGTGAGAAGTTAAAAACCGTGCCTTTTAATTTGTCGATTTCATGTGAACGGCTACTTAAATTACTTCCAGCGTTTCCCATTCCGTTGGTCGCGATATGAAAAAGTTGGATTGTTTTCATCACCATCATTATTTCAGCCGTAAGACGTCCACTGCTGGACATAGGCCTCCCCCTTGGACTACTATTATTTTATTTGTTTTATCGTAACCTATTCTGGCCGATTTGGATAAATTGATTTTTTTAATGGTATAGCGGACAACGAAGCAGGTGGGTGGGTCTCCTATATGGTAAAATAACAACGCCGCCCACGAATAACTGCAGCACAGTCCACGCATTGGTTGTGTTTCTGGCTTTTTATGCCAGTTAGGCGGCATTTTTAAGGGTCTCCAATATCCTCAGCCACTCAGATAAACACCGTATAAGCACCGTTTCAAGTATGTACCATTTCACGCTGAGTATTCTGTGAGTCCGTGATATCACTTGGGACGAACCGGCCCTTGCGGTGTTCTCTTATCATATAGGAGATCCACCTGCTCCATTGTCCGCTATACCATAAAAAAAAATATTAAAAAACTACCGGGCCATAGAAGAACCATCTAAGAATCACTTACTTACATAACGCATTACGTCACTGCGTCCGCACTCTTGCAATGTGACCTATGACATCTTTAGTGTTGCAAATCTTTTTGAATTATCGAATACATTTCACAGTTTAATATAAAGTTACTTTCTAAATTCGCTTATTAATGTATAATTCATAATGTGACTGGCTGACGTACCCACATAACCTACACCTGACTTACGTGATATTTTTTATTTATTTTTTTATAATATAGCGGACAATGGAGCAGCTTTCTATAAGGTAAAAGAATATGCCGCCCATCCCCAACCGCGCTATAGTCCGCGCATTGGTTATGTTGCTGACTTTTTACGGCAGCCTTTTTAAGGGCCTCCGATATCCTCACTAACTCAACGAAACACGGTAGAAGTTCCATTTCACGTTGAGTATTCTGTGAGATCGTGGTATCACTTCAGACGAGCCGTCCTAATTAGTGCGTCCGCATATGCTTCAGCATGGCTCTCCCACGGGTATGAGAGTATTAAGACACTCCCAGCCCGGCCTTTGTTAAGCCGTACCAGAAAATGAATAAATTTACGCGATTTACAAAATAATTATAGCTTATATATTATTCCGTTGTATGAGTTATATATCATAATGTTTCATTCAAATTCGTCCAATAGTTTTCGCGTGGAAGAGGAACAAACATCCAAACAAACTTTCACGTTTTTATATAAGTGTATATCATAGATGCGGAATTTTCTAAACCCAATATCCTTTGTAGGGCGTTTTACACTCTTGTGCAACAGTATGTGAAAGGATTGGTAGCGATTGTGACACACGATTGACAAACTGATACAAATGATTAACTACTGTTTATGGGCCCACGTCCGTGATACGTGACGATTGTCATCTTAACACTTGTCGTCGCCTTTTGTTTTTCAATATGGATCTTTCAGTTCTAGATGTTAAAAACCTAAGTTAGAAAGTGATGTTCTAAAATATTTTACCTTTGTTACTAAGTGGCTTTTATATTACTATTTTGTTAATTCAATAATAATTCTTTTTATTCAATATTTATTCTATAAAAAATAACGGATATCCATTCTGAAGCATATGCTTCAGCATGCGCCATGCTGGCTCGTCAAGAATGACACTAGTAAATAAAGCCGGCAACACAAAACCACGGATTGACGCACGTGTTCCATGGACAGCGTTGGTCCCTACAGTTAAGAAGTTACGGTTATTCGCTTTATAAAAAACAACTAATGCATTACTATTTACAGCAACAACGCTCTCACAAGAGGACAAATTGAAGAAAGTCCGCTCTACGAACATAAAGACTTTGAGGTAATTTGTCAGTACTCTATGCCCTGCTAGTCAGTACGATTTGTTTATGGTATAGCGAGCAACGGAGCTCGGTCTCTCCAATGGACCATGGACAACCGCGCTATAGTCAGCGCATTGGCTGTGTTGCCGGCTTTTTACGCCGCTGAAGCGGTATTTCTAAACGCCTCCGATATCTTCACTCATTCTGTGAAACACAGTAAAAGTACCGTTTCACGCTGAGTATTCAAATTGTACTGTAAGTAGGTTTGGGATCTCTTCAGTTAAGTTTAATAACTTCTGTTTCAGAAGAGTTCCCTCTATTGTCTTAATTAAATGCTTAGGTTCGTTAGATTAAAACACAATTAATTTCTACAATTAATAAAAAATATTCTATAATTAACATTTAAGTATTAAGAGTTCTACTCTTTTCCCAAATGATAGAAACTTTAAGCCATGTAGTTATTCGAGTTTTAGTTTGGTGAAAGGACTTATAATGTTTATTATGAATTTTATTATATAATGAATGACTGAGCAGCAGTGATTAGTATTGCCCAAATGCAAGAACAAGACTTAGCCTAAACAAAGCCAGGCTAGGTCGGGCGCCAATACACCTGGTATTCCTCTTGGTCTTGGTATTGCGCTCCCAATCTTGGTCTTGGTCTTACAGCAAGTCTTGCAAGTCTTGCAATTACCTATTAGACTATTACTATTTATTAGAGTTTACTTCAAATCTTAGAAAAACCTATCAAAATAGGAAAATTTTGAGCTTGCGTTAACAGAGCATAAAGACCAACTAGATTAATAAATGTCTAAAGATTTAATGAGAAATTCGAAAAATCACAGCCAAAAAAATTGCTGCAAGAAGCAGGCTTAGTCTTAGTCTTGCTCTTACACGGTCAGTCTTGGTCTTGCATTTGTGCTGACTGAATTTGGGAAACACTGCTGTGATGTCATATCATTAGGAGACCCATTTCGCATTACTATGCTTACTATAAATATCTTAAATAAGGTTTTAATATTAATTTAACATTTACGCAAAATGTTTCAAAAATTCGTCTCCCAATTTATAACAAATAATGCGAATTTTATGAGGATATAAAATATCTTTATGTTCAGCCGGGAGAAGAATGTGATGATTGGGAAGTAGCCAGATCCAGGGTCCATTTAGGGGCCTTGATCGGCAGTGGGGCATTCGGTAGAGTCCATGCGGCCCATCTTGACCTGTCTGGAGGGGAAACTATCACCGTTGCTGCTAAAATGCTTACAGGTATACTATTTTATGCTTGTAATTTTGTCGCCTTTCTTTTTAAAATCCGTCTCCTTGCTGATCTCATAAGGCAATAGCTTTTAACCGATTCAAAAAAATACAAAAAGGCGTTTATTTATTTGAAATGTATTTTTATTTCTGTCTTAACTCGTCGATCGTGGCTTGAGTTTGGTGTATTTAAAGAGTCTACTCATCTCCTAGAGGCTGTTAACGCATCCGCAGCTCTAGAAGGGGTACCCATGGGTGGAAGATCGCTTATCTTAGGTCTCTGCATTTGTCAAGGTTTCCATAAAAAAACCAAATGATTATCTATATCCAATTTAATAATAAATTTCGGATTACGTAATTTTTCATCCGTGGAAGAGCCATGCTGAAGCATATGTGGACGGACTAATTGGACTCGTCCGAAGTGATACCACGGGCTCACTGAATATTCAACGTGAAATGTTACTTGTACTGTGTTTCGAGCTGAGTGAATGAGGATATCGGAGGCCCTTAAAATGCCGCTTGTGTAGCGTAAAAAGCCAGCAACACAACCAATCCGCGGACTGCGGCGCGGTTGTTCATGAGCAACGGTGTTCTCTTACTATAAAGGAGACCCACCTGCTCCGTTCTCCGCTAAACTATAAAAAAATACTTAAAAGAAAACCAAATATGTAATTCCAAACCGAAGAGAAGATATGAGTGAGATCAAAGTAGCCATTCCTTGAAATCGCCAATTTCATATGCCAATATTATTAATCATCATCATCAGCCTATCAAGTCCACTGCTGGACATGGGCTCCCCCAAAGGCGCCCACCTATTACGATATATATCGTCTTTCCATCACGTGGCTACAACCCTCCATTAATATTATTAATAACCTAAGCTTAGGATACGTATTATTAAACAAAAGCTATAATTAATAAGTAATTCTAAAATATAGGCTCTGGTTTTCTAGGAGATATTTCCCACGAGTGAGTACTGATAGTTGATATGGATATATTACTTGAATAAAGCAATTTTCTTTATATACATTGAGATATGAAAACTGGATATATTCAGCAGATAAAATGTTTTTACATACAATATATTTTCTTTTTTTTATTAATATCAATAATCTTTTTCTTATTTATATGTACTTTTGAAATACTATTTTATGGTATAGCGGACAATGGAAACGGTGGGTTTTTTATATCGTAAGAGAACACCGCCGCCCATGGACAAAAGCGTCACAATCCGCGCTTTAGTTGTGTCACCGATACCCTCATGCACTCAGTGAAACATAGTACAAGTACTATTTCACGTTCAGTTATGTGAGCCCGTGGTACTTCAGACATACCGGTTCAATTAGTGTGTCAGCATGGCTCTCCCACGGGTGAAAAGGAGATCTTTTAAGAGTATAATCTCTGGCATGCGTACCAAAAGTACTAAATTAATCGTTTTTAATTTGAATACATAATATTAATTTTAATATATATATTATTACATAAGGAATTTATTTAAAATTAATTTCAGGATATATAAATCAATTATAATATGATTTTCTAAAAATAAAGTATTAGTTGTTATTTATCGAGTAGGTATCACCTCCAGTCTATTCAATAGATTATATTAGAATTTAAAAAAATATATTCACATCCATAAAATGTATCTCTACAATTCTCAAGCATGATTCGTTTGCCTGTCTAATTTGCATATAGAAAGATCATTGAAAAGAAATGCCTGATGAATTTTCTTTAACAATAACTTACATAAACCAGGAATTGAAAGTGTGCTGCGTTAATGTTTCCGCTCTTAGATCTTCGACGCTTCTTGACAATTAGTGATATTCTGTTGGGTTATCCATATTTCGGATTCATTCGCCTATTGGATTATTTTTTTACAATTAGAGCCATAGTGAAGCATATGCTAAGGCATTAATTCGGCCGGCTCGTTCGAAGTACCACGGGCTCACAGTATACTCAGTGTGAAACATTGTACTTGAAACAGTAATTCTACTGAATTTTGTCTGAGTGAATGAGTCGTAAAATGCCGACCACCAACTAATGCGCGGACTGTAGCGCGTAACTCTCACCATATGGGAGACCCACCTGCTCCGTTGTCCGCTACACCAAAACAACAACAAAAAAATAACTGACCTCATAAACTTTACAGATAATGCAACGGATGAAGAAATGCAGGACTTTCTACGAGAGATAGCAATGTTAAAGCACGTCGGTTGTCATGAGCATGTGATCCGGCTCGTGGCCTGTTGCACCAGGCGACCACCTCTGATTGCTCTGTTGGAACACGCGCCTAGAGGTGACCTTCTCACGCTGCTGAGAGCTGCTAGAAGCAAGCGGACTGTTTACTCGAAGAAGGCCGATAGACGAGAAAGACCATCGGAGGCAGATAGACGAGAAAGACCATCGGAGGCAGATAGTGAGTACAATTGTAGCTATTTTTATGATATAACACGCAACGGAGCAGGCAGGTCTCCTCTGCGATAAGAGACTAACGCAGCCCATTATGGACGACCGCACCATAAATCGCGCTTTGCTTGTATTGTGGGTCTCATATATGGTAAGAGAACCGCACTAGAATCCGCGCTTTTGGTTGTGTAGCCTGCTTTTTACGCTGCAAAACCGGCATAATTTCAAGGGCCTCTGATATCATCAGTCATTTAAACACAGTACAAGTACCGTTTCAAGCTATTTTCTCTTAGTCCGTGGTATCACTTCGGAGAGACGACACAATTAGTGCGGTAACATATGCTTCAGAATGGCTATTCCACGGGTAATAATTAGCAGATGAAGAATTATATTATTTTTCTGTTATATCGGTGACCCTTGAAATTATGCCGGTTATGCAGCGTAAAAAACAAGCTACACAACCAAAAGCGCGGATTCTAGTGCGGTTCTCTTACCATATATGAGACCTACCAACTCCGTTGTCCGCTATACCAAATAAAAACCATTATTCTTTAATAAAGTCAAAATATATAATGTTAAGATAAAAATGCGAAATACTTCAACATATAATTTTAAAGAAATTTAAATTTAACAATGAGATGAAAAATTTGATGTAAATTGAACATCAAAGAAAATTCCAATAAATATTTCGAAATCTCAAAATTTAAATTCAGATGTAACCCGTCGGCTGTCGAAATAACAGCACCTGTGAACAATTATGCACAAAAGCAAGTCAGAGCTATTATTATTTCTATTAAGCGTTGCCTTACAAAATGTCTTAAATATACCATCTCTCGTTTGATAATGTGTATTTTTGTTAACAGGTAGAGACAGAAAACGCGTTTGTGTATTCATCGGAGCAGGGTCTCCTATTATTATCAGAATACCACAGCCCATGGACAACTGCACTAAACCGGTGTTAGTTGTGTTGCTGACTTTTTACGCCACTTAAGTTACTCGCTCGACGAGGTGACAAACAACCACCGTACAGTACTTACGCTGAGCGAGGGAGGAGGGTCTTGGTACCAAAGCCACACCAAAAAAATGCGAGTTGTGTCGCGGTTGTCCATAGGCACTGACTACTATACCAAAATATATAATGTAAGCACTGTTTCAGCGGAATACACAAATTTAAGCGATTCAGACCTACCAATAGAGTCTGGGTACTCGAAGCTCTACCTGGATCCAGAGCAAGAGGGTAAACATCAGTATGTGGCTGAACCGGCTTTACATCTTGACAGTGCTACTATGAGGGACTATGCCCTTCAAGTGGCGCTGGGCATGCAGCATTTGGAGACACGAGGAATTACTCACAGGTAAGATTTTCCCACATCCAACCTCATCCAGCAATACCTATTTCAGGGGATCCTCTAGGGATTCATGGACAGGTTTGACGGATCTCTTAATAAAATAAACAGAAAAATATCATTATTATTAGCATTTAAGTATGGATGGCCCAGGGATGACATTGGTGTCCAAGTCTCTATAAGCCATTTTGGTACCGATTCACCCTTCATAACACAAAAAAGTAAATTTTACCTCTGTATCTCGAACATAAACATTAATTAACGATTCCTTATTATAGATTTAGTAAAGTTTTCATTGCCTTTTGGTTTATCAGATTTCATATAAATTTTATTTGTACATAATTAATAAATCTTTGTTTTAGACGAATCAACTACATATATATGTATACATATCATACTTGCTTTTTATAATAAATCCAAGCATTATTCTTTTGTTTCTTTCGACTAATTCTTAATCATTAAGTCAGAAGTAACCTGCCATAAAGGAACCCTTTGCCTAAACAATAAAGACATTAAAACTAATGAAATTGCGACAGTAGGTAGAAACAGCAAATGTCATTCTAATTTCTCGTTTGCTCTGAAATAAATTGGAATGTAATATTAATGTTTTTTCTTTTTACTTGAGAGATCGTCTTTGATCTTGTTTCCCAATTTGTTCGGTTTTTGTTTAATATCACACATATTACACAAAATCTGAACGAATTTCTTTGCTTGTAACTAAATATTAGTAATTTAATATAGCGAAGGATATTTATTAAGAGAAATTCGTATTCAGAGAAAGAATATTTTTTTAAAATCTTGTGGCCGAGGGATGTTGTTCATGGTATAGCGGATAACGGAGCAGTGGGTCTCCTATTTAGTATACCACCAACCAATGCGCGGACTGTAGCGCGGTTGTTCTTGGACGGCGGTGTTCTCTTATCATATAGAAGGACCACCTGTTCCATTGACTACACTAAAAAAAAATAACACAATTATTTATAATATTTTTTGATATTGTACAACAAAAGTAAGCAAACATATTAATCTTCGGATAGTTTCTGCTTAATTTAAAGCAATTGTTGATACAGTCCTAAAACAATTCGACCCGGACACAATACCCTGACAACGTAACTAAAGGCATATATATATATATATTGTTGTTTGGAATATTTTAACTATGCTTATATTTGGGTTTCTAAATTATAGCAAAAAGTATTTTATAATATATTAGGTAAATATTATCAAAGTAAAATGCTGTTTCCTTTAGCATCTTATATCGCATTTATCATGGTGAATGTTCTGAGCTGTATAATAGTACCTACAGCTGAATTTATTATTGAACATTGATGTTTTTCAGTATAAGAGTGACCTTTTTAAGGCATTTTATGCATCGCACAACTACTCTGTGAAATCAGCTTCTTATAGAGATATTTCTAAACCAATACGACTCGGGGACCTTCAAAAAAGAGCGTACTTATCCCTTAAAGGCCGGCAACACACCCCATGGGCTGTCTTGCTGGGGTATCCATGGGCGGAGGAAGGCTTATCCGAAGTGAGCCTCCTGCTCGAGTGCCACCGTTTCCATAAAATTCGGTCGTGGAACGATTTGAATGAATAACGTGTCAAAGGTTCACGCTGTGAAATGATCGCAACAGATTTTTAAAATATATGGCTTTAAAAGTCACTGAAACAATAGTTTTGAGTAATAGAAAATTTTGAGAGCTTAGTGGCTTTATGAGCCTACAATGAAATGAGAGGTTTCGGGTTCATATACCGGTGCGGACAATTTAATTATACTGTCTAAGGAAGGGCTCGACAGTTGCCGGGCGTGTGTTTAAAACACATGCTGTCGTGCGCAGCATATGCTGACGCACTAAAAAATAAAAAGATATTTTCTTAATCCTTTTGTACTCTCGCATAGAGACCTAGCAGCACGCAACATCCTGGTAGATGGAGCTGGTGTTCTCAAAGTGGCAGACTTCGGTCTGTCGAGGTCCGGCATCTACGTTCATACCAGGCCTCGACCTGTCCCTCTACGTTGGTTGGCTCCAGAAGCGATTTTCTCCTTACAGTACAGTAGTGCTACAGATGTCTGGTCTTTCGCCGTTCTGCTATGGGAAATTGCTACTTTTGGTATGTATATAATTAGTTTTATCATTTATGTATTTACTTTTAGTTATTTCATTAGGAATGAATTGATGTTCAACGTCATAATTGTACGATATATCAAGAATAAGCGGTCCTCCGCCCATGGACAGCTCATAGCCCTATCTAGCTCTTCAGCTGCGGGTTCATTGCCGGCCTAAAGTGGAAAGCCTTGATAGTGGCCGGGCAAGTATCTCAAGAGAATTTGAGGCAGTAATTGGAGTGACGGCTCGCATGAAGTGATACCACGGGTATACAAAATACCAGTGTGAAATATTTGTATTGTATTTCTGAGTGAATGAGGATATAGCAGTCAAAGAGTTTAAATAGGTCTTTTATAATATTACATTATGATTTCAGGTGGTTTTCCATACGCCGATCTAAGTAATCATGAGATACCTGACTACTTATCAAGGGGTGGTCGACTTTTGAAGCCAGCGAGAGCCTCTCAACGCTTGTATCAGCTGATGGAAGAATGCTGGACAAACGACCCCAATCTTCGGCCAACGTTCACACAAATTGTAAACAGACTTACTGTACAAAATCAATTATATGTAGATATGGATTGTGTTTTTCCACCAATTGAAGACATCTCAGAGAATGATTTTCCATTAGACAGCGACGTTTTCCATACGTGATTTAAGACTGAATATATGTTTATGCTTTATAGTTTTTAGATATTAAATTGTTTTGAATGAAGTGTTTCTTTTTCTTTAAATTTTCAGAACTAATACTAACCAATTGATTATTATAAAATTATTTAACTAGTGTTAACTACTATTTCACCCATGCTAACGCATATGCTGACGCACCAATTCGACCGGCTTATTCCGAAGTTATATCACAGAATAACTCAACGTGAAAAGGAAGTTGTACTTTAAACGGTGCTTTTACTGTGTTTCGGTGAGTGAGAATAACTCACTCACTCACCGAAACACAGTAAAAGCACCATACTCACTCACTGGTACTTAAAAATACCGTTTAAGTAAAGTGTAAGTGGCGTAAAAGGCCGGCAACTCAACAATGCGTGGAATGTGGGCGCGGTTTTTTCATGGGCGGTGGTGTTCTCTTACCATATAGAAGAACTGCTCTGTGTTCGTCTTTAGACATTATTTTTTAGTATGTACAATAAAAAACGCTATTTAAAAAAGGCAAAGAAAAGAAGAAAAAATAAAACAGAAACTCATAATTAAATTAACTTTTTATAGAAGTTACTTTAATTTTGAGCGCCTCTTAGCTAAGTGGTCTTAGAAGCCTAACACATTACACATACCAAACGTTGTTTTTGCCTTGAGCTGAATTTAAACTTTACCAATACAACTTCTATATCTGATAATGTGAAGGTTCCGGGCGTAACCCTAAAGTTGACAAAGATCCTCAGACATGATAGACCGACGAGAGAGAATTTGAGTACACAAATTCTATATGTTTTTTAATTAAACAAACAGATATACATATCAGTCTTGTAGTTGTATGAAACTGTAATAAAATTCAATACAACGGAAGTTATAAGAGATTAAAAATTCTTGAAATAAAACGAACATTAAGTAACGGTCAATTACCACACTAGAAATTATGATACTTTTTCTGTATACCAACGGACGACGAATGTTTTCAAATGTATAGGGAAAACATGAGACAGATAATTTTTATGCCAACACATCGGGAACAAACAAAGTATGTATGACACTTCATCATCATCATCATCATCAACCTATTCAAATCCACTGCTGGACATAGGCCTCTCCCAAAGACGCCCACCTATTGCGATCTTGAGCGATCTGAATCCAGCGGTTGTCCGCGACCTTCGTGAGATCGTCTTTCTTATGACAGTATTTTTATGATTATATTATTATTATTATCGTATGACACTTACTTATATGTAATTACTAACTGATCCGCCAAACGTTCTTTTGCCATACAAATATGAAAGTTATGCTATGGCAGATTTCTTATAGGCATTAATTTCTCTTTACAACTAAAACATATATCTCTCATCGTTAAAACTGCGTTCGTATGTCGTTAATATGTTAAGTAGCAATCGGTTGGTTATTTTATTGTTTAGCGGACAATAGAGTAGGTGTGTCTACAAGTAAGAGACCACCGCCGCCCATGGACAAGCGCGGCACGCTCCGCGTATTGTTTGTGTTGTTCTTTATGCAGATAGTGAAGCGGTTGTCCATGCCCATGGTATCAACGAACGTGCTTAATTAGTACTCTGAAATTGTAAATTAGTGTTAAAACACTTGCTTGACAATGTCATCCAAAGATCGAATTGAGATTTATATATAATATAATTTTTTTGCATTGTTTTCCAGTGTCCACACTTAGAATTATAGCTTCATATATCATATTAATCGCAATCAAAGAAGTTTCAACAAAATGGCCGGAGCCTGAAAACGACAAATTGATATTCATAGCAAACCCCGTGGAAGCTGATATGCCTGGTCACTGGATGCCTTTGAGTGTTGTTAAAATCATACTTGCTGGAACTACAAAACCATACGTTGTAATAACAAAGCAGAAACGAAAGCTGATATTCAAACAAACGTTAAGTACAACAACCACAGAAGCAACAACAACAACGACACTACCTTCGCCTACAACAACAATGAGTACTACTGCAACATTGCCACCATTAACAACGGCTGCACCTACAACAGCTTCGCCTACTACTACAACTACACCTAAAACGACAACTAAACCTACAACGACACCCACAACTACAACTACTCCAATGACTACAACTACTCCAACAACTACAACTACTCCAACAACTACAACTACTCCCACAACTACAACAACTCCCACTACTTCAACAACTCCCACAACTACAACTACACCCACCACAACAACAACGCCGACAACTACAACAACAACGACGACTACAACAACAACAACGACGACGACTACAACAACACCACCGGCGCCTACAGAAAAGAAAAAGAAAACACCGCCACGAAGAATAAAACCAGCCACTGATGCACACGAAAATTTAAATGCGTAAACTAAGTATAAATTAAAAAAAAATGCACGTTTAAGTTCTATACTAATCGATTTCTTATATTTTTTCCCCTTTAACTATTTCATAACCTATTATTCCTTATGATTAGTAACATAAATCGAAACGTCGCCATTTTTATTAACTAACTCCAAGAGTAAAAATTATATTACTTTTTAAATTAATTTTTATTAAATCTAAGGCATTAAATCTTAAGAAAAATAAAATAAATACGTAGAATAGTTATAAATTTCACAAATGTGTTATTATTTTAAGGCGCCCTCTATGTTTACCACACTGAAGTGCTAAGACTTAAATTTCATACTAATGTTATATGAAAACTGTTTTACATTATTGTTCATTATATTACCACTATGTGACGCTAACTCAACAATAAAGACGTCAGTCTGTCTACTTATGCGTGGTCAATGTTTTTTTAAATATATAGTATCGGTGGCAAACGAGCATCAGACTAAACTAGGGCAAGTGGTCCTCCACACTTGGACACGTCTATCTCCTGCAGAGCCGCGGGTGCGTTGCCGGCCTTTAAGGAAGAAATGTGGTTTTAGTTTGTTAGGACCTAAAGAAACAACATTGAAATACAAAATGAAAACTGTTTCATTATTGACATTTCATTATTCATGATTATTACTAGAGATATTCTACAGTCTGGAAGATTTATTCAAATTTTCCTTAGTGTAGACTAATACATATCTTAATCTCGTTTGTCCTCAATGGACTCTTAAACCGCTTAACAGATTTCGTTGAAATTTGCACGCAATATGCAGTTTGGTCCAACTTGAGAGATAGGATAGCTTAGATCTTTAATTATCGTCGCAATTTT
>DWCF01002660.1:0-22905 GCA_018230265.1 Delias oraia | reverse complement strand
GCAGCGGGTGGGCGTCTTTGGGGGAGGCCTATGTCCAGCAGTGGATTTAGATGGGCTGATGATGATGATGATGATGAGTAAGGATTTGTGTTCGACGCACGTATCAGAAACATGAAAAACAATGCCGTCTCCATGTTGACAAACGCTTGGAGAGTGCTGTAATTGAAATCGTCTAACTAGAAAATTGTACAATACAATTTTTACAAATGAAAATATAAAACTCAACGTAATTCAGGCCCGGCGTTAATTCAGCCCATATTGAGTTTTAAATAAGCCTTCGTACTTTAAAGCGCATTAAATATCTCCTTTCTGTGACTTTTTACATGAAAGCCATTTAAGGCTTTTAGGCCACACGCTTTTAATTACCCCGGTCAGTGGAAATTACGAGTAACTTCACGTTGTTTCATTTTATATAACTTTTCGTATTTCTATAGCCTTCGGTTTGTCATATGGAATTAACAGTTTTGTTTTATACAGTGTAAATGCATTTTTATTGAAAACCGCCATGTATGCCTACATAATGGTGGTTTTAATTGCGCCTTATTCAAAAGGTATACATTCAAATTTAGTCACTAGAAGTTGTACATTTTTGTAAATTAACAAGTAGGTATGTTTTAAAATCTCCGAGTTAATTTGAATAGCAAAAATATTACGTGATTAAATTAAAATTATAAAATATACCCAAAAAAATAGGCATTAATTATGAAAACTCTTTTAAAGTCCTGATTAAAATTAAAAACAGACAATTGTTTAATTTCTCATTGCTTTTCAATATAAAAGTTTAATTTTTATTATGCTGAATAATAAAATAGCAAAGTACAATTAGCCATTAGGACTTGAAAACGTGTGAAAATCATAACGACCACCACGCCATTAATAGTATGCTTCACTCCGAACAATGCACTTCTAAAAAAACCACATTATTCGAAAGTATATCTTATTTCTATATGAAAGAGTTAAAATTTGACTGACAATCTAGAATTTACATTGTCTTTAACAAAACCTGTCTGAGATCTTAAAATGTTTATTCCGAATCGCAAAAGGTCTGATTTTATGGACTATCAAAATTAACGATACTTGCCATTTTTATTTAAATTGTTATGAGTAAAAAGGGTTTTCTAGACACCTATGGAAACTCATTCCAGGATCCTAAGAACGATATTTCAATAATATGTATGTATGTATGTATGTATGTAATGTATGTATGTATTCGTCCTAATTAGAATTTTATTTTTACACAGCGAACAAGTTTATTTATTAGTCTTTCATGCTTTCTGTGTGGCGTGCCAACCTTCACTATTACACCAGATTTTCAAAGAGATGATTTGTCCATAACCACATAAAACCGGTCTCTCTGAATGTTTTATGGTATAGGATCCCCTATACCATAAAACGAAGCAGGTGGGTCTCCTATCTACCATTTCACGTTGAGTTTTCTGTGAGGCCGTGGTATCAATTTAGACGAGCCGGCCCAATTAAATGAAATGTGCAACATTTACGAACCCAACTATAAGTTTTCTGTATTATGCTTGATATATTGTTTGGTTCTTTGTTACCAATCTCTTGGTTTGGAGTTTGGAGTAGTTATTATCATCAATACAGAATAATAATAATTTCTCCAAACTGAGTAGTAACTGTAAAAGTAAACTGAGTAGTACTCCTAAGTGAATGAATGAACATATAAGTTGTTATTTATTACCCATGAACTTAATAACATATTTTTTATTATTTTTTAAATTTGGTTTCTGTATGACGGCTGTATAGATTGCTAAATTTGAAAATGCAAAAATACTCTTATGCTCCCTCAATGTAGGTATTGTTTTAACGTTAATGTTAAATTTATTTTATGAAAATGAAGGCAATCGTGCCTCCAGCCTAGCTGGGCGCCGCGCAGTTGCGTAGATGGCATTTTACGGCCAGGTACAAATATAATGAGAATAATGTGTTTTTTAATAGCTATTTTACACATTCAATCATCAATCTATTCACTAAAGTTCTACTCATATACTGCTGAAGGCATTATATAAATAAACGTTAATAACTAAATATTGTATGTCAATCTAAAAGATTATTTTCTTTATCCTCTTTGAGAATTCCTTCCTTATTTCGTTTCATAATAATGTTACTTTTAAATACTTCATTTACGTCTTATTTTTACCGCAGATGAGAACCATAATTTTATTATTACTACAGAGAAACTATTCAGAAAGATGGCAACACAGTAATGTTACATTAATGACTTAATCCACTTCCCAGTGATGTTAAATGAGTATCGATAAAATTTCGTAGTGCACGGATTAACATTACGAGATATTATTCCTAAATATCCGTGTGGTTACCGGATCAGAATAGTACCACTCCCAATCTTCCTAATGGGATGTTCCAAGATACGACTAAAGGACACTTCAACGGAGGGTCAGCAGCAGCGCCGTTTTCGAGTACAGCAGATATTCTGCGACCACCAACCCGCCTGCCAAGCGTGGTGATTAAGGCAAAATAACATTATAAATGTTTGTGGGAGGCCTATGTTCAGCAGTGGCCTTGATAGGCTGATGATGAGGAATAACTTTATAATTTTTTTATATAGCGGGCAATAGAGCAAGCGGCCTACTTTATGGTAAGAGATATTTGCCGCTCATGTACATCCACAACACAGTCCGCGCTTTGGTTGTGTTGCCGCCTCTATACCCCGTTATAGCTGTATAATTTCAACGGCCTCCGATATCCTCACTCACTGAGTAAAACACGCGGGTATTCTGTGAGACCCTGTATCATTTCAAACGAGCCGGACAGAGCTAGAGGCCGGGTTAGAGTCTGAATTCACTAGCCCGGCCACTGTCAATCCCATTCAAAGACCGAATAAATTGTAAAATTTTATACATAACTTAATGATACAATAGTTTTGCCCTAAAGAATTGCCCTATTGCAAAGTAATCTTTTCCAAGCAACCCAGCTTTTACAGAAATTTCACCTCATTTTACTTAAGAATGAATAATAATATGTGTTTTTTAAATATCTTATATATGAGTTCTCAGCATCTTTATATAGCCTCTTATTTAAAGTAATTAAATCCTTAGCTTAATAATAAATAAGATACCTTGAGCATTCATTAGAATCTGCTATATTTTGGATGCAGGTATAACAAATTATTTATCTCTTATTTTATAATGAATATAATTTCGTTCTGATGGGCAATTTTGTCTAAACTAAAGAGTTACCGTCTAATAGACATATTTTTTCTAAATGGTAGCCTATGTGTTATTTTAATCATTGTAAAATAACATTAAAATCCTTTCAGTAGTTTTAGCGTAAAAGAGTAACTTTCACTTTCGTGTTTATAATATTTGTATATCTATAGAAGTATAGTAGATTAGTAGATTAGATTAGTAGGTGAATCTCCTTTTAATATATTTTTAGTATTTTTAGTTTCCTTTATCTTTAGTTTTTTGAAGAAAATAAAAGCTCGATTGCGTTTCTCTGTATAAACATTTAAAGTCCTTACTTCTAGTCTTAAAAATTAACAATTATTTAAACAATATAAATTAATAATTCCTAATAAATAAATTATTTTCTAATAAAACAATATAATGACATCTTGTCGAGTGTTGACATTTAGGCTTTTTCCAAGGTTTTCTTTACATATATAATTTAGTTTTAGCCACGATTGCATCGATATACCGATATATACAGCACTATACTTATAAAAATCTCTATAACACTTTAAAGGGGCTGTTTTGCAATCGTAAAAGCCCGACGCCTCAAACCAGCCGCCTACAGGCTAATGGGTGTTCCCTAACAAGCTGGTTTATGCCCCTTGTTTCAATGGGGGCTATCGCCTTACCAATATACTATTATGTTGTTTGCTGTAGTACAAAAAAGTTGAGCGTAATATTTAGCTTTAAATGTCTTGCTAAGAAAGTGTCTTGTGAGGAGTGACCGGATTTGTGGCATTCTAAAAAATATACATTTGTTAGACACAAACCACAATATCTTGCGCGTGTGAACAGTGTAGCCTCAGAAATATCTCTCATTGCGACCTATTTGTGTTAAAACATATTTTCGGGATAAATTTCATCTAAATTAAATTAACATCACCCGAGAGCCATGCTGAAGCATATGCGGACGCACTTATTGGGCCGGCTCGTCCGAAGTTATACCACGGTCTCACAAAATATTCCGCGTGAAATGGCATTTTAATGTGCTTCTACTAGGTTTCGCTGAGGGAATGAGGATATCGGAATAAGGATCATCGGTAAAAAGCCGGCAACACAGCCAATGCGCGGACTGTGCCGCGGTTGTCAATAGGCGACGGTGTTCTCTTACCATATGGTAAGATATGATATGATACCTGCTCCGTTGTCCGCTATACCATAAAAATATACTTAAAAATGCAACGCTAAGAAAAATTAAATACATGCGCAAATTTGATGAACTCTCTTTCTTTCACTGAGGGTTGTAAAATACATACAAGTAGATAATTTCATTACAACTTTTAAATAGTAATGCAAATAATTAAATAATTCAGTAAATTTTTAATTTCTTTTACAGCCCACAATACTTTTTCCAAAGAAATCCGCATTATAGGATTAAGTTCCCTGATATTCTTATATGTCGCGACCCAGAATTGAAAAAGCGATAAAAAAACAATAATTCTTTTAAAATATATAGGTAAAGTAATAATTAGTCTAGTCATTAATTACGTAATATATAGTACTAAAAGAAAGAAGATATTAGTAATAGAAGATTAAGTTGATAGGTAAAATAGGCTTCTAGGGGTAACATTTTACGTCGCAGGAGCTCTAACATACAACTATTGACTTCCTGTTTGTAGAGAAACTGCTCTTCATTTCCTATTTCCTATTTGTTTCCGATTACCATCCCTTCTGTGAATATATACTATGCAGCCGTCGGTAGATATCAAGTAAAAGCGAAATCTACGTAGAAAATGGTCATTTTCTTCCGTATTATTTTGGTGCAGCCAAAATGTATATACATATTTAGCTATTATCAAGCTAACATAAAATATAAAAATCTTTCGTATAGAATAAAAATTTTACACATATTAAAGGAACAGTTGTAATTTCTAAAAACATTTCGAATTCAATACAATAGTATGCCATTAAGTCATTTTTTTTAATTCGAGGTTATTTTTATTCTAATTCCAGTGAATCGATCTTAGATTAAATATTTACAGGTCACAACTACAAACATTGTATTGATAGTTGATATATATGGAATAAAAGTAAATGGTATCTAGATAGAAGAAGCAAATATCAACCATTACGACTTTTGGGCCTTAAAACTGCGTACTTAAAGGCCGGCAGCGCAACCGTGGTCATGTGTGAGCCGGGGGTGTCCATAACCGGGTCCTAAATGAGGCCTCGTTTGCCTTCCTTTTAAAGAGAGAATATTCTTCTTTAACATAATAATAAACAATTTTTTATTTCATCTCTTTCATGTTTTGATCTCTTTATTTTTTCTTAAGAAGTAATCTTTGACAAACAAAATGCAATATATTACACCACATAAATTTAATTTAATAGCATCAGTTCATTAAATTGTTTTAATATAAAAAAAATTCTTTAATCTTTATATAGGCATGCACAATTTAATTTTTAGCTAATGTATGAAGTAAATTAAACTTTATAATCATACCTTTTAATGCTTCATTATGCTGGAGTGCATGTTCTATGCATTTATCCAACAGTGTAGATAGATATAGCGGTATAGTTATTAAAATTGTAAAGCTTTCATTATTACTAGACGTACAGTATTTCTTCAGTTACAATATTAATTTGCTTTGCTTCCGTTATAAGTAAATATTTTTTGTTCAATGTATGTAACACTAAATTGCGACTTCATTTGCCAACCTATGGAAGATGGAAGCTATATAAGATTACGCATTTAAAAACAGTTCCCATGTTTTATAAACGTCATCAAGAACAAATGTGCACGTGTCGCGTTTCGCAATAATTTTAACAATAGCCTTGCTAACATTTGATTATTATCATACGGAGCTTCCTTACTTCTTGAGTCACTTCGACTGGGAGGTCGCCGCGGGTGGCCTCAAACGGACCAGTTCAAGGCGACCCCTCCACCCCCCCTTAAGACCAACTAAACAGGACGTTAGGGATCAGCCCGTTGAATCGTAATAGCTCCTATGAAACTGGTCGTTTAAGCGCTGTGTTCGGCTATCAACGAAATCTTGGCAAGCTTTTTAGTGATTTATGGGCATAGGAAAGTAGCGTTTATTTTAAGTAAGCAAAGACCATTCTTGTGTGAAATAATTATTAGGATTTGCTTGGATAATTACTGCATTTCGTCGGCTACTGTCATTTGTGAAATATGATGACCTCTGCTAATGGATACGGCTTAGACGGTTTATACAATTTTACTAAGAGCTTTATTATTTATAAATTTGAATATATGTATGTTTATAAACATGGTTTTACTCATTCAACAAACATAGTTTGTTGAGGAATATTACATACAAAGTTATCGCTATTAAAAAACCATTTTACATACCTAAATAACATATTTCATGATTCAATTTATCACGAAAAATGAACGCAAACATTGTATATCAAAATAAAAGGGTCTAGTTTACAAAATAAAAGTATATTTTTACGAAAGCGCGTACAATATATTTGCAAAGCCTAACACCTATACGCAGAGAATATTCTTCATCGGAATTTTCTGATTTTGATATCGAAAAATAAAATATATTTCATACAAAATGATACTCGTTCAACATAAAAGGCTCATAATGCTCGCTGAAAGGCAATATGGCGGGTGAGTACGATGACAGTTGACAGAGGATTTGGCGGAGACGCGAAGGTGCCGCCAGTCGAGAAATTGTATTTTTTACGTTTAAATAAAAATATACATTCATTTTGAGTTTGTAATAGTTATTTATTACATATATGTACATATTTTTTAAATCATCTTTTAAATTAACAATCCAAATGTCTCAATTCTCTTATTTATTTCTTTCGTAAACCTAAAGCTCATAATTCAATTTAATTCATAAAAATTTCTCGATAGAATACAGACTGTTATTATAAAATGTGGCTCATATTTTTTTCTTAGAGTATTGGACTAGCAACATTTCCCAAGTTGTGCGTGAAAATTGTCGGATTAACCGTTTTTCCGAGAGCGGGATATTACAAAGAATAAGGGCGTATAAATCATTCACAGACCAGCGCATTGGTTTCCCTTGATAATATGATAGCTACATATTCATAGAAAGTTATAAGGAATGCTATTTAATTTGTTATTTAAACTTAATTTTCACATTATTCTTGCATTATTAGAAACTATATTATATGTTAATATTATTAAAAAATTAAGTTTGTGTGTTTGTGACGTTGTAGGGCTAATCTACTGATCTACTGAATCGATTTTTATAGTTATTTTACTACTAGCTTCGTTATTTTTGACTAACATTGGCTATATATTAACCCTAAACTTACTTTTAGTCGTAGCCGAAATTGCAAAGTATTTCGAGGTTATAAACAGTCGAGCGATAATATTTCTTACGCATAATGTGTAAGAGAAAAGAAAAGCTTGATAATGCCTTTTATAAAGTCCATGCTCTACTACTACTTACTGTGTGTGTTTTTTATAAGGATTACCTATTTTTTTTCTATTGCGGACAACGGAGCAGCTCCTATTTAGAAAGAGAACACCGCCGCCCATGAACAACCAAGCCTCAATCGCGGCATTGGTTGTGTTATCGGCTTTTTTTATAATTTTAAAACCATTAATCTACGAGGATCTAACTTCCATAATTTATAGTCTGTGTTTATTTGCCCAGTTAACACAGGCTATATAGAGTTTATAATATTTTTATTTGCATATTGTTGTTACATTCCTAGTTCAATTACATTTTTATAGCCAACAACTATATTATAGTTTAACTATAGTTAATTATATATTTGTTAGATTCAGAACATTTTATTGATAAGTGAATTCTCATTATAAATAAGTTAGTCAATACACATTTCATAACAACATTTAATCAATATGGCAATAGCGGTTGGGGCGAGCTGTCAATATTTGCCTAAAACAAACACGCTTCAAAGGAGTTTGTATACGTACCTATCAATTTGAATATAGCTTAGCTTTGTAATTCCTTTAAAGTAGTTTGTAATAAAGTACATAGAATTGTCTTTTAAATGTGGACTTTTAAGTTAAATAAATCGTTAAAACTTAGTCTTTAAGCGATCACGCATCTTGAGACTTTTTTATTATATAGACGATAACGAAGCAAGTTGGGTCTCCTATACGGTAAGATAACACCACCCATGGACAACCGCGCTTTGGTTGTGTTGCCGGCATTTTACGCTGCTTAATCTACATAATTTCATAGGCTTCCGATATTCTCACTCAGCGTAACACAGTTAAAGTATCGTTTCACACCGAGTATTCTGTGAGTCGGTGGTATCACTTTGGACGAGCCGAGCCAATTAGTGCGTCAGGATTAATCTTAATATTTCTTCGGGTTAAGTAATCAATCGTATCGTTTTAAATTGGGTTTTAATATGTCAAACATTACTTTTATTTATTATTTTAAGGAAATTAATATAAACACTGTTAACACCTGGTTTAAAGAGGATAATAAAAAAGGCTAAAGCATTGAACTCGTGTATTTTGGGTATGCCGAACTCAATACAAGATCTGTGAAAAAACTCCTCCAACAATGGAGAGAGGCCGAATAAAAATAATAAATGCGCAATTCTTTAGGCAGGGTTGTAAAACTGTCGGTCGCAGTTGTGCCCTTGAGTTTCGACCTCGGTTTGAAACCCCTGGCTGGATTGATGGCGTGTCGCGGGACAGAATTGTTTTAATGATGTTTTGGCCTAGTCGGCGGCGTCTAGGGAAATCTTAATGCGTTTAGTGGGTAAATTGAAAAAATACGTAATTTCTTTTACAGGAAAACATTACGATACATTACTGTTGTATTTTTAATTATAATTCCGGGAGACAAACTAGCGAGAGGCTCTTTCTTTCAAGGTCTCCAAGTTGTATTGTAATGGTTTTTTTATTCTATAGCGAAAAACTTAACAGGTGGGTCTCCTATATAGAACACCGCCGCGCATGAACAACCGCACCACAGTCCTCGCATTGGTTGTGTTGCCAGCTTTTTACGCCGCTTAAGCGGGCTGTTAAGGGCCTCCGATATCCTCAATCACTCTGTGAAATGCAGTACAATTATCGTTTCACGATGAGTATTCTGTGAGCCCGTGGTATCATTTCGGACGAGCCGGCTATTAAGTGTGCATATACTTCAGTATGGCTCTCCCACGGCTGATGTATAGTGTTATGAAACGGCCTATTCTCCGCAACTAGATGCCTGAGCACTTATTATGCAAGTTGTATTGGTTGGAAAATACCTTTGCAGGCAGCTGATTCCACAGAATGTTGGTATGCGGCTACATTCAGTTATGAACTCTGAACGACAAACATCGAGGGCATATGGATGAAACTTTGTAGTCTTCCCTGATTTTCGATGAGGTAATAAGTAATAGTTATATATTTATTTCGTTTTTCTAAATTCTTCTTTAATTATATTAAATTTTAATTCGAAAATCGTAATTTTCCATTTAAGATAGAATCAGACTTAAGTAATATTATAAAAATTTAACTAAAATCCCATAGTTTTTAATTATACAGTATATTGAATATAGAAACATCATTTCACTTTATAATATAAGGAAAAGAAGCCTTAAATAGATGAGTTTTGTACGTTTTCTGAAACTTTACACCCACATTATCTTTTATTTACTAAGAATGAACTATTTGTAGGAAATCTTTGGCACTTTTTAGATGAATCACAATCCTTTAAACCCCTGAGACCTTTAGTTAGTAGCTGATTGATCTATTGTCTTTTATGTCTAGTCTATGTGTTTTTAGAAAATAAGATTACATTTGATGAATGAGATTTATATATAGAGATACCAGTAGATTCTATAGTCTACAAGCCATCATTAACCAAATAACAGATAAAGGCATTTAAAAGGGCTGCTTAAACGGCGTTTAAAGTCCGGCAACACAACCAATGCGCGGACTGTAGCGCGGTTATTCATGGGCGGCGTTGTTCGCTTACCTTATAGGAGATCCATCTGCTCCGTTTCCATTATAGAATTAAAACAAATCTTTTTATCTATTGTTTAACCTAATATCCTAAAACCATTATTGTCACGCATGTCCGTATATTAAGACGAAGTGCCATTGCGTATACAAAAGCAATTATATTTATTTATTTGTCTACACGTTAAAGTAACCATTGGTGTTCGTATGAACCTTGAGCGGAATTTGCAATTACAACCTGTCAAACACAAGCGATGACGTCACAACTCAACAGCTTTTGTTTTCCGTTTGACGCACAGTCGTAATTTTGTACAGAATAGGTTCGCGATGACATACGAAGAAAATTTAACGAATACGTCTACAATAGATCAGAGCACGCGGTTTTAATGACTGAATTATATGGGCATAGAGCATTGAGTTCTAATTCAATAGTCTACTCGGTTGCAAATTTAAGAGTATAGTTTCAGCATGTCAGTCTGTGGTCCAGTCTATGATAAGGCGGTGACGTTGTATTTATAAAGTAATATAATTTGAATTTCTCAAAGAGGTTTTAATCTTTTTCAATTTTACTTACGACAATGGTTGCTTATGAAGTAATTGAATTAACTCATTCAATTTCTACTACAAATTTTATATGTTTCATTGTTTTTAATAGTGTCTTTAGTCCTTGTGAAAAATGGTTCAAACTCCAGCTTTAATATAATAAAAATAAATCCTAAAGGAATTAATAAACAGCTCCACTCAAGCCCATACTTATCCGTGAATCTTTAGAAAAACGATTCTAGAGACCGTTGAAGAAAATCTGAAAATGGGGTGGATTCGCATAAAGTATCCGACATTACGCATTCAAGGCCCAAGCAAGCTAGGTGCTAGGTAACCGGGCCAACATAATACTAATAAATCTATCTTGACTTTGACAAATGAATGTGTTTCTAGGACTGCGAGTTTTGGGGTCTAAGAAATGAGCGGCATCAATTTTCAAAAGAGCATTTGGGACTGCGATTTTAAGGTAAATGATTAATATCAGTAAGAGTTAGTTTACTTTATGATTCACTTAGAGTTACAGAACACCTAAATTAACATTTTCCTACATGAATCGTGAGAAATTGATATAGTAAAATCTGTTAAGCCAGCCTACATGCGGGAATAACGGAAAGATCTGTTTTTACAATGGAATATTTCTTTTGTATTTCTGTGTTTTTGATATTACATAAAAATAATAAAGTAATCTATTATTTTAAAAAATTAACGTGTCAGACTGTAATGTCTTACAAATGGTGGACCGTCGTTTTTCAACATCAAAATTGCATAAAACATTTTAATTATTTTTGTTAATTCTTAACGTTGTTTAGTCTCGAATGTTCCTAAAATCAAACTTTTCTTTTAATGTAAAATATTATTTTACAAAAGCAATTAAATATGTTTTCAAGGACTTCTTTTATGTTCTCCCTTTCTATCTTTCCACAGGGAAATGATATCGGAAATATTGTGACACGTTCCCGCCCATAAATTGTGCCACTCCATGTGATAATGATCACAATAAAAAACGCGTGTTTATCTCGCTTCTGAATTTAAAAAAGGTCTGTCTAATTACCGTTAATCTTTGTAATACCCGAAAAGCTAAAAATAATTATTTTTTTGTGCCGCAGTACAATCTATTTTCGTTGGACATTTGAAAAATATTCTTAACGTTTTTACATCGTAATTGATAGGCAGTATGAAAATAAAATAATAAAATTTTCCCATCATCCAAATGGTTACGTCTAAAATTTGTTTTTTAACAAATAAATTGAACCTTACGTATTCTTTATTAAATGATTTTTCAACAGATTTAACTAAATGTACCATTTTTACGATAGTTTGCGGCGCCTATGGGCAAATGTGCCCCAATCTGTGTGTCCAACTTATCAATTCAGGCGAACTGGCCAAATTAGTGCGCTATGGCTCTTCCGTGGGTAAGGTAGTGTATTAAGCCATTCCCAAGACCGAATATTATGATTAATATACTGTCATAGAAACTTGATAAATACTTAATTTTAATAAAAATATTGAAGAGTCAAGATAAAATTGTAGTACAATTTTGAATCTTATGAAATCTGTCAATTATTAGAATTGAATGATTATTACTAAACACTAGATTTGAAGTGACTTTTACATAATATAATATAAGGCCCAAGGGAATTCTAAAAATCTAAGAAACCATTTTGCGAAATTGGCCGTTTCGAGCCCTTTCGACCGCTCCTAACAGCTCTTGGAAAAATATGATCTAGCTTTATTAGTACTCGAGTAATAAAGCTCTAACAAGTTTTAGATAGGCCGCAGAGATAGGCCATAGAAGTTACTCCTTTGAAGGCTTCAACACGTTTTTTCTGAAACTTAACTTGTAAGCCAATTATAGCGTAAGAAATGTAGATTTTGTACAAGTATATGAGGATATCAATTCAAAAGCCTATTTTTTTATTAGCAGGTAACGGACCAGGCGGGTGTCCTCTATGGTAAGAGATCACCGCCGCCCGTGGACGACGGCGCCCTGCACCATTAATCACGCTTTGGTTAAGTTAACGGCTTTTTACGTTTTTGAATAAGTGACGGGTTTGTACTTTTTATGTGATTGGGCCTGGTCGTCGGAAGTGATACCCGGGCTCATAGAGTACTCAGCGTAAAATGGTCCTTGTACTGTGTTTCGCTGAGTGAATATAATGGAGGCCTTTGAAATTATGCCGCTTAAGCAGCGTAAGAAGCCAAAGCGCGGATTGTGGCGCGATTGTCCATTTGCGGCGGTGTTATCTTACCATTTTAGTAGACCCACTGCTCCGTTGTATGGTATACCCTAAAATAAAGTGTTTTCGTAATTTAGGTACCTACAGGATTGTAATTATTTCATTATGTGTAAGATATTTCAATATGTTAAGAAAATAATTACTTTTTTACAGAAAAACTACAAGTTTTTTCTTTTACAGTTAATAGAAGGATATAATAACTTATATATACATAAAATATATTTTATAAAAACCAGTATTTTGAAATAAAAAATTATTGACAAGTAAAAGTAGCAACAATATTAATTTAGTAATTCGAATTGTAATTTGCAAATGTTATAAAAATAATGTAGATACATTTTTTACGTATAAGAAAGAAACAATTTTCAGTAAAGTTAACTTAACTTCATATTGCCATGATATCAGTTTAATCAAATCAAGGCAACAGCTCTATTGAGACCCATTTGTTGATAATATATAAATACATGCCTGTAAGTTGGACTCAACAATAAATAATATGACATATATCATATTTGAAATAGGACATTAAATCACGCGGCCAGAAATAACGAGCCCCGTAAATACACCATAAACAAAAAACCATAAACTAAAAACGCAGTTAAAATACCGCCATTTATTGTGTTAATAAAAGTTCGTATTGCCACTGTAAATACGATATTTTTAGGTAGATTTTGGCTTAAATATGTTTTAAGTTTATTCAAGGTCCTTTGTAATTTTTATAGCGATACGAAATGTTTATTTACAGTTTTTTATTTTCCTAATTAGATAATTCTATATTATATATAATTATTATATTCTATATAAGATTAGGTATTGATACCTAATCATTACAATGAAATTGTTTAAATGAAATTTTGTATATAATAGAAAATTATTTCATTAGTTAAGTAGTTTATTCTAATGTGGTAAAGATGCTACACACATACAGATCATTTTTTTTCTATAGCGGACGGAGCAGGTGGCTCTCCTATATGGTAAGAGAGCACCGCCTCCCATGAACAACCGCGCCACAATCCTCGCATTGGTTGTGTTGCCGGCTTTTTACGCCGCTTAAACGGAAATATTAAGGGCCTCCGATATCCTCATTCACGCTGAGTATTCTCTGAACCCATGGTATCACCTTAGACGAGCCGGCCAATTAGTGCGTCAGCATATGCTTCAGCATGGCTCTCCCACAGGTAAAATATGAACTAAGTGTCTTTACCTTAATAGAGATTCAAGTATATATTATAATATATATTTTGGATAGCTTATTCTCTAGATTGTAGTTAAAACTTAAAACAAGGACTATCCCTTGTAATATTCTCACCAAAATAATGAAAAAAAATACTCATATTTTACCCATGGGAGACCAATGCTGACGCACTAATTGGGCCGGCTCGTCCTATGTGTGACCACGGGCTTACAGAATACTCGGCGTGGAACAGTACTTGTAAGTACTATAAGGGAGTATATTTAATAACGATACCGGTCAAGCGACGAATAAATCCAGCGACACAAGCAAAGCGAGGTTTGGTTTGGCCATGGGCGGCGGTGTTCTCTTACCATATAGGAGAGCCACCTGTGCCTTTGTTCGCTATACCATACAAAATTAAAATAAACTTTTATTGAAAAGCCTTTATATTCTATAATAACATTTGAAAATTTACTTTTTCTATATATTTCACGTGAGAAAGCCTTGCTGAAGTTTATACTCACATACTAATTGGGTCGGCTCGTCTGAAGTGATACCACGGGCTCACAGAATGCTCAACGTGAAACAGTACGGTGTTTCGCACAGTGAATGAAGATATCGAAGGGCCTTAAAATAGCCGTTTAAGCGGCGTAAAAAGCTGCTAACACAAACAATTCGCGGACCTTGACGCAGTTGTCCATGGGCGGCGGTGTTCTCACACCATATACGAGACCCTGCTCCGTGGTCCTCTATAGAATAAAAAAACCTGTAAATTTCCGTACAACTTTAAATCCCGTAAAAAAACACGTAACAAATTGAAACAGGGTTATCAATTAACTAAAGTTTCCGCTCTCTAGTTACTATTTACTCATTACCCGACTTTATCCGGAACTAAATAAATACCTTTTTACAAATTACACGGCCATTCATTGGTTCAAACTTCGTTTAATTAACTGTGTTACTGCATTACGTAACTTAACTTGTATCAAATAAACGCTATAAATATAAAAATTGGGATTAGTACTGAAAATATTGACTTTTTCACGTTGTATCTCCGAAAAATCACTTTTAACATTGCTTAGAATAAGCATTCTGCTTATTTAATATCTAAATGAATGTTAGAACTAAAGTAAGCTGCAATTTTTCAAAGCAAGTACGCTAACAATCTTTCTTTGTCTCAGTTATCTCGCGTAGTTGTCCCTAGTGATGTGATATACAATAAAAATGTTAATGTAAATCGTCGCAAGAACATTTCATGCCCTTCAAATTGTCGCGTCATGTGTGACGACCGGCGTCAACTCCGAACAGGAACAACTAATTTATTGGTATTTGAAATTCGAGTGTCGCAAAATTGAAGACATTTTCTATTGGAATTAAAAACACGGATTTATTTGAACTACAGACAAATATTTTACGTATTTATCGGATAGACTGTAATATGTACTATATAAGTAAGTGTGATATATATATGGAACAAATCAAACAATATGTAAATAAAATTGCATTATTTTTTACATAGTATAACGTACAACGGAGTAGGTGGGTCTCCTATATGCTAAAAGTACATCACCGCCCATGAACAACCGCGCCAAAGTTCGCGCATTGGTTGTTGCCGATTTCTTACGCCACTTAAGCGGCATTTCTAAGAGCCACCAACATATCACTCTACGAAACACAGTACAAGTACCATTTCACGCTGAGCATTCTGTGAGCCCGTGGTATCACTTCGGACGATCCGGCCCAATTAGTGCGTGCGCATTTATGAACTAAAACGTTTTTTATATCATCGGTAGCGAACGAGCAAGAGTCTCACCTAGGGCAAGCGGTAGTCCGCCCATGGAGACCCCCAGCACTTGCAGTGCCGCGTTGCCGGCTGTTTTCATTGTTGATTTAATTAAATAAAGAGTAACAAGAGACCATCGATAATACTTCACGACACTAGTTTCAAGTCAGCTAGCAATGTCACACCACTGCCGGCGGATAACTTTGATTAAAACCTCTTTACCTATTCTTTACAATTTAATTAAGATCATATAATGTTATTAGAAACACAATAAACTATTATTAAGATAATAATTAGCCAAGGTGTTTTTTTATTCTACAGCGGACGACGAAGCAGGTGGGTTTCTATATGGTAAGAGGCCACCGCCGTCCATGAACAACCGCGCCAAAGTCCGCGCATTGGTTGTTTGACAGCTTTTGACGCCGCTTAAAGTATTCAGGCAATGTATTTCTCGCACCACTAGTCTGTGGAAGCAGCTGTCTACAAAGGTTTATCAAACCAACACTGGAAACCTTCAAAGGCCGGCAACATACCCGCCGCCCAGTTGGGGCTTGAGGTATTCATGGGCGATTGACCACTTGTCCTAGGTGATATTTCTGTTCATTTGCCGTCAGGATCTTATCGTAATGTTTTTTAGAACAATGAAGGCAGAACTTAACAGATTGTTTGACATTGCGGTACTTCATTACTACAATTCATGTTTTTTTTATATGAACGGTGGCCAACGAGCAGGAGGCTCACCGGGGCAAGCGGTACTCCGCCCATGGATACCCTTTGCCCTTGCCCGTGCAAGCCTCGCGAGTGCGTTTCCGGCCATTAAGGAATCATCGTCATCAGCCTATTCAAGTCCACTGCTGGACATAGGCCTCACCCAAAGACGCCCACCTGTTGCGATCTTGAGCGATCTGGATCCAGCGCTTGCCCGCGACCTTCGTGAGATCGATTTTCCATCGTGTGGCGGAACGTCCCATTAAGGAATATGTATACTCTTTTCATGAAGGTCCCTAAGTCGTATAGTTATGAAAATACACCTGCTGGCAGATGATTCCTCAGATTGATGGTCTGCGGAACAAAATGCCTTAAAAAACAGCAAACATCAAGTTGCATTTATTTTGCAATTAGTACAGCGAGACAGTATTTTCGGATTTATATTAAGAGTATAGATTGAAAACAGTTAAAATATTTAAAGTCGTACCATAAAAGTTATGATGAAATAAAACTTTATGGTACTTATTTACAGCCATAAGAGAGGTCGTGGCTTCTATTAGAGCAATCTTTTTAGGTTACTAGTTTTATTGGCGTATTTCGGCGTTTGTAGCCAGGTGCTGTGTTTCAAAACTGTTTTTATTAAACCTAATACTTTGATAAAATTGTTAAGAATCAGAAATATGTTATTTACCCGTGGCAGAACCATGTTGAAGCTTATGGTAAAGCACTAATTGGGACGTCTTGTCCGAAGTTATACCACGGGCTCAGAATATCAGCGCGTATGTGGTAATTGTACTGATTTCGCAGAGTGAGTGAGGATATCAGAGGTCTTTAAAAGTGCCGCTTAAGCGCGTAAAAAGCCGGCAACACAATCAATGCGCGGACTATGACGCGGTCGTTCATGGGCAGCGGTATTCTCTTACCATATAAGAGACCTGATCCGTTGTCCGCTATAGAATAAAAATATATATAAACGTTGACCGTCATCTTAATTGCAAAAAGGATAAAATAATCTAAATTTTCGATAATAAAATAAATAAATTGCTTTATATTTTGATGAAATACAATTTCTATAGAGTACGGCAGTGGGCATTTTGAATATAACTATGTTAATTGAAAAGTTCGCTCGTTAAATCAACTTAGATTTTCCAAACAAAATTACCGCATTTTGAGCAGATAATTGCTTAATGCACCCGTGATTTAGGTCAACTTCATTATTGTTTTTGCGCTTGTAATTGAATTTAATTGCCATTAAAATCGATAATTGATTTTTCAGTATTGCTCTTCAGCTTGAAGAATATGTATCCAATTTCCATCACGGACAGAAACATAACATCAGATAGTATAAAATTCAATAAAATAAATATTATATGGGACGGATCGTCCGAAGTGATTTCACGGGCTTACAGAATACTCAACGTAAAATTGTAGTTGTACTTGAAACGGTGCTTCTACTGTTTCGCTGAGTGAGTGGGGATATCGGTGGCTCATAAAATTCCGCTTAAGTGGCGTAAAAAGCTGGTAAAACAACCAATGAGTGGACTGTGGCGCGGTTGGCTATGGGCGGCGGTGTTATGTTACCATATAGAAAACCAACCTGCTCCGTTGTTCGCTAAACCATACAAAAATAATAGGCCCTTACATATAAAATTAGCGTTTTGCCGTACCTACTTACTGACCAATTTGGTCTACAATAACTTGTTTGGTTAGGATTTTCAATTTAAAATTGATATACCTCTTAACTCATATATGTATGCTTCGAACACCATTTCCTTTGTTTTTCATGCTTTGATTTTGTCTTGCAGAACAAGCCTCTTGGATGGCCGGAGATCATTGACAGTGAAGCATTAAAAGCCACTTCTACATAGGATCACAAAACGCCATCGAGTCAGCTGCATGCAGCAGTGTCAATGACAATATCTTATTTTTAATTAAAGTTCTAGTGATTTTTAAATTTGTTTGATTTGTAATATATTTTTTTATCAAATTATTAATCGTAAATAAAATATCATATATTTCTATATACATGAATTTAGTTTCTGTGTGATTATTGTCACAAAGAACATAAGTAACTTAATTATAAATAATAGAAACATTCAAAGTTGTGAGATGCATCTCACAACGCAAGCAGCATTGACTGTGTTAAGGTTTATTGGAAAGATGAAAAATCTTCAAAGGTGTGTTTCTTTCATTAGGGTGTTTTGGAAAAATACATAACTTTTATTACATAAGTATTTTAAAAGTCAACTTTATGTTACATACAAAACTGCAATTTCGTATGTCAGGACCTAATATTTGAAACTTTATTCACTAGATTTTTTATTAATAAATATAATGAAACGAAAAAGTTTTAGCTTGGAGAATTTATAATTTTAATAAAATTGATTAAAAAGTTTCTCAATTGTTGCTGAGATTGTCAGAGTGTTGTGTCAGACATGCTAGTTTACCTACCCATAACGAATCAGTAAAAAGATCAATTAAGCAAGTTTATTCATATATTATGTCTTCTCTTTGCACAACTGTTGCATATAAGATGTTCAGACTACAAATGTTATTCAGTTTGTAGATGTAAGATTACTCTGATTTTTAAAACTACCAAATAATCTTATTTTTTATTCTATAGCCCCAAACAGAGCAGGTGGGTCTCCTTATATGGTAAGAGAACACAGCCGCCCATGAACAACCGCGCCACATTCCGCGCATAGGTTGTGTTGCCGGCTTCTTACGCCATTTATGCAGCATTTTAAGGGCCTCTGATGTCCTCATTCACTCTACGAAACACAGTACAAGTACTGTTTCACGCTGAGTTTTCTGTGTAATCTGTATACTATCTCTATAAAGGAAGAGTCGGGTATCATGTCCCGTTTGTTTGTCTTACCAAAATAAAAGTTAGCAGGTAATATTTCACAAATTCAAGGGCTCGAGGTCTCCCTTGAAAAAAATTCCAATAATATTTTTGCAAACTTGAACAATTCGATATTGTTCACTTTCGCCTGACCTCTTTTATGACAATGGCCCTTCAGGCAAGTGGGACTTTGACCCTCCCTAACTGCTACGTAAGGTAATATCTAAAAATATAAAGATAAAGTAGATATGCTCTAATTATATCTCCCAAATGGCTCTTTCAATTCCTCTATTACTTAGTTAAATATTACATTTCACGACCTGGAACGAGTTTCAAAGACTTTAAAATTAATGATATAACGTACAACAAGGTATTTTTGTTACGTAAAATGTTAATGGTACTGTAGTACCATAGTAAGTAGGTATCATCATTATTTTTCTGCAGTAGGACATCCACTGCTGGACATATCTGGGAGTGTTTTCCGTAATCGTCACGCTTGGCAGTCGGATTAGCGATCGCAGTTAGGTTTTATAGTCCGCGGAGAACACTGCTGCCCGCCCTCCGGTTTATCCCTATATTAAGTATTATTATTACTTTATAAATAGATAGATATAAGTCAATTATTTTATTCGAAACATTAAAGACCAACCAGATTTATAAAATGTCGAAAGATATAATGAGAAATTCCAAAAATCACTGCCAAAAAAATAGCTGCAAGACGCGTGAATCTTGCAAGCTTTGTCTTGTTCTTGCTCACGTCTTACACGGTCAGTCTTGGTCTTGCTAAAATTAGGCGCTCTTGGTGTTGGTCTTGCATTTGGGGAACATTACTTCTAACCTACCAATTTTCTCCCATCTTGTAGAAGAATTAATATAATATATTAGTCCTTGTTGGTAGTATGAATGAGTGAAACTAGAAACAGATGGGCTATGGAACAAGTTATATGTAACTGGACCATCTGCTTAGAGGAGGATTGGTACAAGCTATAGACATAACGAATACCAGTAATCACAGACCAATGAAAACTCTCTGAAGGAAACCCTGACCGTCAACGAAAACGCGGCAGGCAAGACTTCGTGGTCGAACAAGATCTTTCTGTACTGAGTCTAAATAGCAGGTAACTGGTATCTGGCAACACTGTATGAAGGTATTTGCCAAAGCCAAGGGCCAATGAGCTATAGTGCTACGTTAATAGTTGTATGTGATGTTACAAATGTTGAAAACTAAATGTTTAGTAAATTCAATGGCAACGATTATAAAAATTCTTATTAAATCGTGACTATTTGAATCTTAGCAAGTCATCCACACATACAATAAAAACAAATAGTGAGATTGTAAAACTATAAAACATATTTGTTTGTTACTGTACGCGTAAATTTAAAATGAAAATATTTATGAAACTTTTTGAAAAGTCAGGATAGAAAATTGGATTGTTTAGAAGATTTACATTCGCAATGTGTTTGGGGAAAAACCGCTGAGTCATCGCACAATCATAAATAACACAGTATTTGTCTTGTTTTAATAATATTACACGGGAGATTGCGTTACTACAATGTAACTCGATCTAATGGCTGTCAAAATAGGCAAGGGACCACTTCCTTCGTGTGACATTTGTATTGGCAACCAATTTTTAATACACTTTGAAAGAGACATTTCTAAATTTTTTTTGTTTTCTTGTAGCCAAACTATATCAAAACATCATAAAATGCCTAAAAAATCTAACCATCTTTCAAACTAGTGCACCCGTGGGAGACCCGTGTTGAAGCCTATGCTGACTCTAGCCTCTAAAAATGGCGCTTAGTGGCGTAAAAAACAATGCGCGGACTGTTGCGCGATTGTCTATGGGCAGTAGTGTTCTCTTACTATTTAAAAGACCTGCATGTTCCGTTGGTTGCTATAGAATATTAAATTAGGTTTACTAAAATAATCTGTGTATTTTGACTTTTTCTATTTATTTATTTTTTGATTTAATCTGTTTGGCGAATACTTATCAAACGATTTTGAATTTTTCAAAGAATATCGAAAAATAATTCTGTTATAACTTGGTTTTTATAAATATTTTTTAATTTGATATATAAATAATTATAATTTAAAGTTTGTCTAGTGGACATCCTTATAAGTTACCTTTACTGTATAAATGTTTAATATTTAAAAAGAAACAATTGGTAGGTGGAACTAGCTTATATGTTAACGTCAATCAGTAACGGTCTATTCACCCATTGTTACATGAGACTTGATAGATCATATGCATTCTATATGCCAATGTAGTCTAAACATTCCGGCTCGTGCCGAGTGCTACCAAGGGCACACAAAATACCAGCGTAAAACAGATCTTAACTGTATTTTGCTAAATAAAGTAGTAAATCAGCGGTCCATTGAATTAAACTAATTAAGAAGAAGAAAGAGCCAACAACACAACCAAAGCGTGGATTTTGCGCGGTTTTTCAGGAGTGGCGTTATCTTAGTCCGCGCATTTGTTGTATTGCCGACTATTTAGGGCAGCGGCACTTTTAAGTACCTCCGATATCCTCACCCTCTCTGCGAAACACAGTACAAGTAGCGTTTCATGTTGAGTATTTTGTGAGCCCGTGGTATCACTTCAGATGAGCCGGCCCAATTAGTGCGTCAGATTATGCTTTACGGAATTCGAAACCAATACTTCTCGCTTCGTTGTAGGCTATCGATCGATAATAGATCGCAGTTGCTCATGGACAATCACGCCACAACCTTTTTTATGGCTTTATTAGTATTTTTTATTATACCTTACCTTGCTTAAGCGGTAAAACTTAGTCATTAGTGGTCTCGGGTAATCTCACTATGCGAAACACAGTAAAAGTTATTATTTCACGCTGGTATTCTCTTAGCCCATGGTCGCACTTAAAATAAATGTTAGCATTGTTAAGTTGTGATTTAATGTGAATTTTACTAAATGAATAAAATTAGGTTTTGCAATCAAATAAGGAAATGCGGTGCCAAATTGATGCCTTTCTAATTGCACTCGTTTTCGAAATTGAAACATAGGTTTAAAAATAAAGCTAAAAAATAGAATTCATAAGTATAATTCAATTTGATTGCGCCTCATAAAATCCAATTTAAAACTGGCAACCCCAATGTCCAATAATTTAATATAAAAAAATAAACACAGGCAGACAGCTCCTAACACAATGAGTCAACCGTTGAAAATTAAATTCACTTCAAAGTTGCCAGCCTAATTCGTTTACCCATTCGGGAAATTAAATAGATGGGTAATTTGGCAACCCCATTAGTGGGGACTAAGGGACCTAGGGCAACTAGGGTCCAATTTATGGGCACCGTTTTAATTGATATGTTTGTTGAATATTTGACATCACTCATATGCTTTGATCTTCAAGGTGAGTGAGTGTCTTGAGTTTGCGAGGCTGTGTCAGAGTGAATAAGCAGTAACAACTAAATATTTATTCTTGTCTCTTCATCAGCCCATTCAAGTCCACTGCTGAACATAGGCCTCCCCCAAAGACGCCCACCCGCTGCGATCTTGAGCGA
>DWCF01002659.1:0-22907 GCA_018230265.1 Delias oraia | reverse complement strand
CCATCTCTTATCAAGTTCAGACTTAATTCTCTTAGACTTAACACACCTGATAACCTGAAAAATATTAAGAAATGCGTATAACCGTTCGCTACGGGTCTAGTCAAGCATAAAGTTGAAGTGAATGAATTAAAATCGCACTAATAATTTTGACATTCATTTATATTTATGAAGTGTGCGGGAACAAGTCGCGTGTTTGAGTGCACTATATCGAAACGCGATTATACAATGTAATAATAGCCGTAATAAAACTGTCATAATTGTATCAATTCATGTAGTTTACCTTGTATTCACACGTGACACTTGTGTAAATTACCACATAAATGTTATTTATTATTTTTTAAGTGTTGAGAACGTTAAAAAGTTCATAATTTTTTAAGATTTTACACTTTGACAGCTTTTTTTTCATTTTTAAAAGTTTTAAGTACACATACTATTATTTAACTTTGATTTCATTTGTGGTTTGTATTCAAACTTATCTCATTAAACGACAAAATAGAAATGCCTTGTATGCACAGCTTGTATTAACCAATCGAGCGGCATCTGCTACATGGGTTAACATTTGGGTGAGCAGCGTCTGCCGCGAATAAGCAATAAATTATTAATTCCAATTAAATCTTAACAATGCGTTCGCATAAACAATGGAACCATTTAGAATACAACATAAATAAAATAGTTTAATTCGAATTATAATCCTACATGTTCCGAAAAGGGTCACACTTGCAAATATAATCCCAGCCTCCATGTAACTGCTCTCGTTCAATTAGTGATAAACCTCTCTAAATGAAGTAAAGGCTTTTCAAATGTTATTAGAAACACATTTGTGCCTCTTTTTAATTGGTTTTAGTTTTATTCTATCCACTTAAAGGCTTAATACTATCAACGTTCTCAATGGTCTTCATACAATGTTTAAAAAAAGATATTAAATCATATTTAATTAATAGTTTTGTCTTTTCGTTTATTGATAAAAGCTCTTCTAATAATTATTATACAATAGTTGACTATTTTTCATTGGTTAAATTTAAAATTGCTTTGATTTGGTTATCACAAACAAAATATCAACTTTTCACTTCTATTATTTACTAAAGACTCATCATACTAGCACAGTTATTATTGCACAAACATAATGGGACTCAAGTTGCAATAATAATGACAATATTTCATAAGCAACAAGGGAATACTGAAACGTGAAGTACTTGTACAACTTACCTAATTATAGGAGTTGATATCGTTACAATTAAAGGCGGCGGCATGTGGCAGTACCTCCCTGTGCAAATATAACCTCTAAAACTTAGGCGCTCCGCGTTACAGATAAGACTCATTTAAACAACGATACGCACGAGTTTGTTAAAGAGATCTCAAAACTATGCGGCATCGTTACATTTACATTAGACGAAAATTCCATCTTACGCTGATTTACGATTCTCGGCAGAACAGTCGGAGTTATTATTTATTCCCAACACTAAAACTTGCTGAAACGCAGCGCGAAGGTGACGCCAATTTGTGTTCAACAACCTGGAAGCGAACTTCGCCTGCGCATTCAAAAATATTTGCATACTTAAACAATGGCGCGACAACCCGCTCAAATATTTACTTGTTAATTCTGATTAGCGAAACCCGATGTCATTATTTTTGTAGATAAATCAACGCAGCCGAGGCGTGGCCCTTATTAATAACCCCGAGACAGCTAACGACGTTCCAGCACGATTGTTACTAAACCGGAGGAATTTTAATTCATCCACGAGTTTATTAAGTGCGTAAAGTTTTAGTAGATCTTCAACGAACGTAAATTAAGTGAATTTGCGTCTAAGCTAGCAAGGGAGCTCCGCCGCTTTAAATGTAATCACCGCGGTACTACGCTTTTAAATTGTGCGTGAGTATCGCCGCTGTAGGTGGACGGGCTTGAAATGTAATTTTATCTTTTTACGTTTCAGGTAAGAGTCGATACAACTTGCAAGTGGACCGGTCATTACTTTTAACATAAGGTACCGTACAAAAGGTTGTAAAGTGGAAGGAAATGAGCGAGAGCCGTAAAACTCCTTTCATACAATATTCAATAGAATATATTTTATTATACTGAGATTTACACAATTTGCCTATAAATTTATGCTATATCTTCGGTTTTATATTCTTATATCGGGCAAATTTGTTTCTTTTTCACGTGATTCAGTTATAAATCTTTCGAAACGCGTACGCTTCTTTGGTTGCGAATCTATTTTATGACCACATACGCCGAAGGTTAACCAATAAAACCTTTTAACAGCCGTAACTATTTCGTTATAAGATCCGAGTACGCAATAAAAATGAGGAAACGGAAATAAATCTAGGGGCACAAAAGCCGTTGGAAGCATAGCGGCACGCAGCGGCGCAGCTTCCTTCGGACAAATCAATCACGGCCGGCCGCTGGCTCTAATCGCTTCAATTTAAGTTTCTTTTTTCTTGTCAGTACAAATTGATGGAAATAGTTGAACGTTAAATATTGCGATTTGTTGAGCTCAAGAGTAGAAACTTTCTCTTGTGTATGTTTACGGCGAGCCAATAAATCTCAGGCGCTTTGTGCTCGCGTCGCCCTAAACGTCTTTCTCCATAAACGGCACGTGCCGGTTATCTGTATATTTGTAAGGACTTACGCTCAAAAAACTATTGCCGCTGCTACTTCGTTTCCATTTGCTTGTTTGAATGATACAGGTACAAGTTGTTTTGGGTCAAACAAAGTTGGCGCCATCGTTTCGAGTTTGTTACTTCACTCGTCATCGTTTGTATTCAGTTATTCACTGAATTAGAAATAAGCCGACGGCCGCGCGATTCTGCCAGAGACAGGCTTGGCTCTCTAATCTAACCCTAAGATAAATTATTCCGGCACATTTCTCATCACGATCTATTCTTTCCCCCTGACACAATGTCGGTGAAGCCCCGCCCGTTGTCCTTATCGACACCATGAAATGACATTGAGGAGCATATTCGCCGAGAAACGTCACACTGGTGCAATGTTTGTGTATATTGTTTGTGTGCGCGGCGGTATGAATCACAGCTGATAAGCAAAGTGTGCAGATTTGCAGGATCGCGCGACCGGTCGCTGGCTGCCAAGTTTCTTGCGCTCCGCCCTCGCATTTGCATGTTATGAACGCGTGCTAGTGATATTACGTTTTAATGTGTGTGCATCTTTCAAATGAGCTTCACTTTAAGTACGATTTAAGTGAATACTTACCACGAATGGACGCTCATTTCCATAAATGCGTTTATCATTTCAACTAACTTAAATAGTTAAGTTTTTGCCAAGTTGAATAATAAAGTCAGTAGATGAGTTTAAAAATGTATGGGTAGTTTTCATAAAACTCTTCATTTGATTTTGAAAATTTAAATAGTCTTTACACTCATGAGTAATTTTAGCCTAAATATAAATTGTGAAGCTGGTTTCTATGAGCACAAATTTATAAGACGGAATAAGAGAGTAGTTGAAATTCAGGAGCGTCTAGCATTATAAATCAGCGTTTGTAGTGAATAAAAATAGCCGCGCTGCTCACACCGTGTCCAATCATTAGTGAAAATATCCGAGTGCAGCAAAAAGGAGACTAATTGCGCTGTTGAAGGACAAGGGCCCTTCCACTCCGTCGCAAATGTACTTAGTCACGTTTAATAGTTTTTCTAGCTTGAGAATCTTGGCCTTAACATTAAACTCACTTTACGATTTTTATTTGTTTCAGAACAATTTGTATCAATTATTCTGGACTCTTAAGAACGCTCAATTATGCCTCGAGTTGGAATCTTTTAAACTCAATTTTCTACGTCGAATCGAATTTAACATTTTTATGTAGCTATAACAAACGAGGCTTGGCTCGTTATTTCTCTAGTTATACTTGTCACCCAAAAATGTACAAGCAATTGAATTTAAAACTGAAATTTTTTTAAAGGAGAACTTAAAGTTTCAGTTCACATTTCCGCGTCGCGCTCTCGCCTCAACACCTCGCAAGTTGTATTCTCTAAGTTCTTAGAAATTGATTTTTAAACTGTAAACAAGTTGTTTCGAGTAAAAACTAGGCAACATGAAAAAACCTATTCTAACAGAAAGTTTGGAATGAAATTAGTTTAAGCGGGAAGTTCATTTCAGTTTTTTACCGGGAAGGTTCACTGCAATTGCACGAAGATTCCCGTGGAAAGTTTCCTAGTACAGATTTTGATTACACACGCTTCTTGAGAAAACTTCCACACTGATGGGAATATTAAATCTTTTTTAACTTCGACATCTGCAGGGCATTGTTATTTCGATTCTCTGAATATTATTGTCATCTTCACCATGGATTATTAGTCAATTCACTGCATATGATCAAGCAGCAAGATGCTTTTAAATTAAATTTATCCAAATCTAAATATATGATGCCAATTCCTACTAATAAGACTAATTTAATGGAAATCCTTTAAGTGAGTTAGTTACGCCTCGTTGAAATGAAATACAGTGCTGCTCTTACTCGGAACAATTTTGGGAACAGTTAAAATTTAATTGTGTACTAAAAGTACGTTTATACAATTATTATGGGAACAAAATGGCATGATTAGACAACCTTGTTTCTTTCGAAATAAAAGATATTGAATTAATATGGGAGAGCCATGCTGAAGCACATGCTGACGCACGGTACTTGTACTGTGTTACTCAGAGTGAGTGAGGATATCGGAGGCCCGATATCCTCCTCCTCCGAAAAAGTGCCGCTTTAGCGGCGCACACAGCCGCCAACTCAACCAATGCGCGGACTATGGCGCGGTTGTTAATGGGCGGCGGTGTTCGTTTTCCATATAGGAGACCCACCTGCTCCGTTGTCCGCTATAGTATAAAAAAATTAATAGTAAAATGTATTGAGATGATTGATAATAAATCAATCTAATAATAATACCTATTTTGACTTTTTTTAAATCAATTTCCCAGTTTAAACTTCAAGTTTTAAGTGTACTATTTAGTATATTTTAAATAATTGACATTTCTTAAGATAATGCTAATATTAATTATTATCATCATTCAGAAAGGAACATACCAATAAAATGCAAAGAAACCAAATTCATTGAATAGTGTCACAGTTGCAAAACTATATTAGGACCGCCATAATAAAATTAATTGAATTATGCAACGTGCGTCGAGCTGCACATTATTTGAAATCTACTTAAAACACTGTTCCACAGTTCAATTTAATTGGTACTCTCGATCCCTAAATAGCCATTTAATTTAAAATACTTACAGTCGATTAAAAACGCTCTTAGCCATCAGACGAAAGAAAATTAGAATCGAAATACTGTTAGAGAGCACCGTAAACATCGGAGGGGCCTCTTCAGACGCAGACATTTTAATTTTATTAAACATCTCCTGGTGCCCGAGATAAAGTCGATTTCTTTCGCTGCCAAGTAAGAATTTCGACTCGTGTAATAATTTAGATTACGAAGCAAGCAGTGAGCGTTCATTATCGTTCTTTTGTACCTGGTTTCGTAGAGATCTCATTCGGATAGAGCGGCAGTCCGCGGCTCGGGTGTTCTCTCGAAATGGAAAGTGCGAAAATGAAATTATAAAGCCCCGCGATAAAAATAAATTAAATCGGATTTCACATTTCCCAGTAGCCAGGGACGAAGAACGTTTTGTAGTCTGCGAATTCCTTTCTCTTTTTAAATATTTGCTTTAACAGTTGATTTGTGGCGTAATGAGAAAATTCTCACTGTTTCATTTTTCCCTTCTTTTGTGCCCGGTTGTTTTATTTGTCAAATAGATGCGGAAATTGTGTTATTGTTTCTGGGCATTCAAACATTTTTGTTTTAGCTTTAGCCTGGTTATTCGTTTATTGCCATAGGTGGATCTTAATTGAAATCTTCCGGTTGCGGGATTTTTGAATAATTCCGTATTCCCACCTGCGATTATTCAAATTAGGAAACGCTTCGACAAAGACGAATGGCGCTCATATCGCCTTGTGCGATCGCCGGCGCGATAGAACGCAGCACCTATGTACTATGATCCCGACACACGCGCGATTCTTCGCTGATAAGCTGAAGATTGATCGCTACGATACGCCTTCTGCGTACCCCTCGAGTAATTAGATACAGTGACCTCAAAGCATCTATTAAGTGTTCGAACTAATTCCATATGAATAAAACGAAAAACAATCCTAATTCCTTTTACTTTTTACATTACAGATGCACTAAGATTGTAGATAAGGTGGAAATGTTTTATTTTATATCCAAAATCATATATTAATTCTAACTAAATTGTACAATTAGAATAATTATTACATTAAATGGCCATTCTGTGTAGACTTAAATGAGTTCGCGTGCCTTGGGGATCACTTAAGCTTTATAACTCGACTTGATAGTAAGACCTTCTTAAGGTCAAAGATATATGTTTGTTATTGCACTAATTATATGAATCTCTGAGTGAGTGCTAATGAACGAAGCTTGTTTAGTTTTAATATACACTAATTAACTTTATGAGTAATTAACATCAGTGATATACTCACAATATTTTTTTTATTGGAATCATAGCACAACACTGAAGATATTATATTATTACGTCAATATAATAATATTATCAGATTGTAAATCGTAATGAAATGAATGCTCATGAAAACTTTATATTGGCAGTAAAAATTAGTGAAATAAATTGAGTTTTCTATCTTTATGCTTAATTTTTTAACAAAATTTTATAGTAAACCTTATTTAGTGAACTTTGTTTTGTAATAATTGTAATATGTCACACTGTCGCGTTTAAATTGATTAATTATAAAAGCGTCTGAGTCAAACTTTAATGTTAATAAAAATTAAGTATATAAACTAAAAATATTGTAAATAAACTCGTGGAAAAGCCGCATTATTTCATAATTGCATATGATACCACGGCCTTACAGATTATCGGCGTGAAACAGTACTTTCGAATTGGCGTACCAACCGACATCCGAATTGTGGATTGTGACGTAGTTGTCCATGGCTGTATTCTGTGTCCCGTTGTCTGCGGTATACTTAGAAATATATTCGTTATCTTTAAAATAATTTATACCTATTTCAAAATACTTTTCAATATAAAGGAACTAAATATATTTGAAACATTGAATGATCTAAGATATATTATATGAATTGCATAAGCTAGTATTAAACATGAAAATACATTACAAAATTCTCTTGCACAATTTTTACAGTCGACTGACTCCACAGGCTGAATAGGTTCTTGAATGTGACGTTATTCGAAATAATTTTGGCACAAGACACCGAGGATGGCCGTTGATATTAAGTTTTTTACTTCAATATTAAAATTGTAACTAAAATAGAAAACTTATTTTAACAGTATTTAAACCATCTGCATGCCCATGGGGTATATATATTTAAAGAAATAGAATGTCATTGAATACTATAAAAATGCATTTACAATTGTTTTTATTATATTTTTTAGGGTATTTTAGTTTAGGATAAAAAGTAAAGCATTATTTAAATCCAGGGATAAAAATAACGTTCTTTCGGCTCCATATTTTATACTACTAGATAGTATTTTAAAGGATTCGTTTATATTAAAAGAGAAAAACCAACAATTTCACTATAAACTTTAGATGTTATAAGTTCTCGTGCATTTAGAAATATGCATTTCACAAAAAATAACGCTCCAGGAAATGAAATATCAACAGAGGGGTGTCAATGCTTTACAGGTGTCTGCCCTCACCCCTCAGCCCCAAGCTCCACCCTCTTAAAACCCCCACAACTAGACTGTTGTGATTTCACTCACTGGCAAAACCAGATTTTGCTGTATTTAAATCAATTCGCCGATTATAAATGAAGCTCACATACTGCATATTGCACTGTTTTTATTAAGAAAGAGAACGTGTCGTCTCTAAGAAAGCTTTAATCTTGTCACAAAAGCTCTACCTGATTCAGTGAGGCCACGAGCACTCTCGGTAGAAACGTGGAGGAATGAAGCGGAAGAGTGCCCGGCACTCTGAATTACTTCCTAATGAAAAGATCTCTAGAGCGGAATAGAGAGTGTTCGTTGCGTGGTCGCTAACGAACGTGGTGGTAGGGCACTCGACTCGAGCACTCCCTACATAGATACACTATAGCTATCTCTCAGCTTATTATAATGCGAACGTTAACAATTTCTTTAAACACTATCGTCATTATTCAAGTTTTAATTTGATGACGTTACTACAACCCTCTCGACCCAGTTCGCTTTCACACCGAAGACAAAAAATGCAGTGACTCTCGTTAAGTAACGATTTTGCGCATAAATTTTTCGCCTCCAATATTAATTCCGATATAATTTTATACATATTGAAATATTGATATCATGATTAAGGTTACTTAATATTTTTTTTATAAACCGTTAGCAAAGCTTCATTTAATTGTGAAAAAATAATGACTTCTCTTTAACGAACCATTAATTTAATTATAATACTTTAAGCTTATATTTGTTTGCGTGTTTATTTTTCTTTTAATTAAAATGCTTCAAATCAATATTAATTGCAGTTTCAATTAATTTTTTACATCATAATTTACTTCTTATTATCAAATTAATAATTATTAAATTTTACTATGTACGAATTAAGTATGCAAATACAGCTACGTTCTGCGACGTAGCTCTTTCGTAGCAATATTATAGCTCATGTCTAAAAAATTTGACAAATAATATAAAACCGTTAATATTAAAGGTTCTTTATGTGCTAATGTGTTATAATAAAAATAAATAAATATCTTTAATAATAATATAAAACATATCTTGAACTCTTAAGTAAAAGTGAAAATTTAATTTTGTGTTATCAGATTGCATAACTGACAATGTACCAAATATCATTCCAAATTTGTAACTATTGCTAAATAAAATATTTTTTATTTATTTGTCTGGCAACTCAACCACACAACTGAAACTAATGAAGAGAAGTTTTGATTAATTTAATACTGGTTTTATTTTCGAGTTGTTTTGTTCGTATTGTTTTTTTTAAATTTATCGCTAAAGTGAGAAACATGTAGTTTTTATCTCTTCATCATCATAATTTCAGCCATAAGACTTCCACCGCTGGACCTAGGCCTCCCCTTGGACTTTTATTTTTTATTATTGAATTATACACACTAAAATTTTAAAAGTCTTTAACATTTAAAATCCTAAACATCATGTTTTAACATTTATATATTTTATATAATATATTCAAAATTTTTGTATGAGACGTTTAAAAATTAATATAAATTGGTTTAGAACTTCTTTATTTCATTATTATGAATTTATATTATAGATACTATACTTAAATTATTAATGAATTTTTCATCAATTTTTCTAAAAAACTTTTACATTTAAGTACTTAATTTTGCCATCAAAATGTTCACTAAAGCATTTCCAATAGTTCAATAGCGTTTCACTGCAATGCTGATACATTATTAACAGGAGATACTACTTAAAGTTGAACGAAGTTTAATAAGCATCAACCGCGCCGTACCGTCGTGCTGCGATTTTGATTCGAGCTAACGAGGTGTAAACCTTAATAGCAGTAATTAAAGGGACCCGTGTTGTATGATCGGTTGATAAGTTTGTAAAACATGTTATGATGCCACTGGAAAATTGTATGCTTCAATTATTTTGTTGCAAATTAGTTAACGTTATTTTGTACGGTGTGTTAAACACGGTACGGTAGGGTTATTGATGTTTTTGTCACAATATTATAATTACATTTCTATATACCTACTAGCTTGTTGTTTTTTAAATGACAACTAGGTAGTACTGTTAGTATAGCAAAAGTTAAATATGAATTGTGGCTTTCTGACATATATTTTAGAGAACCAATCATTTGTTAGAAGTAATAAGATCACAAATTACTTTAAGGAAATTAATGATACCTCGCTTGACTGTTCGCGAATGTTACCTATCCGGATCCGCCAATCTAAAACCTTAATTATACCATTAAAATGCCAAGTGTTAGGGAATTTCCAGCGACAGATCGATGGAAAGAGGCAAAGTCGGTGAGAATCGAACGGTCGTTAATGAAACTCGCCCGCGCAATTAGCTAACCGTCTTGGTTTTATTAAATTTAATCAAGAACTTGTGTAATATTACACAGATTGGGCCAATCGAGCCGTGTACAAGTTTCGATAACGCCGTAGTTGCGAACTAATTTCGGAAAACGACTTATCTCGCTTAAACGCGACGGCTTCATAAAAATCAGATTAACAGTTTCACGATACACTGGCTGAATTTTAATTTGAATTGTAAAGAGCTTTCTGTGCTATTTGCAATTTAAAGTAATCACTGACCAATAAATGGAAACAACATTTAAAACAACTATCGCAGTAGTTATTCTGCATCGCTTTCTTTAATATGCCATTCTAGTTAGAGCAATAATAAAATTATTATAATCTCACAAATCTGACAAGATTCGTTAAATATCCGTTTGAATTATATAATATGTGAATAAGCAATATTTGAAGTAAAAAGAACATTAATATGTTATGAAATGAGCAAATATTTTTAACTTTTGCCGTAGTGAGAGAATACACAGTAGCAACATATAATGTCTGTTGAAGCCAGCCTTATCGGTTCTGATAAGCCGAGTCGGTCCGGAACCATAGCATCCGGGTTGCCGGCAACTGTGCTCACTACCCGTTACATACAAATATTCCTCGCTGCCCTATCATATTTCCTATAAAATTATCATATTCCCACTAAATCTATCTAGCTTACTTCAAGTTTTGCTTAATTATCATATATTTCAAATATAATACTTTAGATATCTGCCACCTAGAATACAATTTCAAACAAGTATTGTAGAATTTTAAATAAAACTATGGACGGGACAGAATGGCATTAACATAAAGTGTTGGGTGCGGGAAATTGCTTTTTTGAACTCACAATACCACTAGAAGTTAAGAAAAAGTTGAATAAAGGTGGAAGGAGGCCGCGGCGGGTGCGATGGTGTAATCACATTCCTGGCCCAACTCGAGTTAGTTGATGCAAAATAAAGTCACCTCGCTACTGTTTACAAAGCTTGCGTGCAACTTCGCCCCGAGCGAAAGATTAGAAGTATTTGCCTAACTTAGTTTTAGTCCCGCGAACGTGCTTTTTAGCATTTCTACGAGTCTATAGTACCTAAACAGAACTATCAAGATCCTACTTATTTCTTATTCAGTACACGGACTTCGAAATGATTCAAATAGCAATTGAGATGTTTTCTCTTACAAATGTGACTCATATTAACTCCAAAGACAAATCGCTGCAATGTCGGTGACATGGGTGGTTAAATGAACGTTTGTTTTTTTCCTAAATTTACTTAATATTTGAAGTACATTTATATCTTTATATAAATTACGGCTAGGGTACGATACTCCGTTCCGCTGAGTTCTATCAAAAGTTGCGTGGATAAAATTATTGTTCCTTCGCACTATAATTACCTATACGTGTTAGTAACCCATAAGACTTAGCCCTTTCAAACGAACATATTGTTGATGATAATCTTGTATAATTTATTCTGAAATACAATTAATAGTTCCATTTATTATGCGTAGACCACATTTTATCATGTACTCAACACCTCTCCATGAATAATAATATCATTTTATTACAACGCTGGCCTAAAAATTGTAATTCTAAACGCGTTGAACGAAAAATAAATTAATTCGAAATTAATTGGATGTTTCTAGAAGATTTTCTTGAATTTATTTGAGCGGGGATAATAACGATTAGAATGTATAATGTGGGGTCATAAAATATCTATTACATTTGTGTTCATTAGTGTCGAAACAGGAGTCGGCATTCTGGGCCAGCTATTAAGGGAAAATAATTATTTACATAAATACAAGGATTTACCAATATAATGTGTAATATTTACTGAGAGAACTGCTATTAAGTGGACTATTAGAGTAATTGCTTTACGACTCTGGATGCTAATAATTGAGTCAAGATAGTCATTATGAGCCCTCAGGGACTTGGGATAATGACTTTAAATAATTGTGTACAATTTCACTGTGAAATTTATGTTTTTGTCGCAACCTGTATTAATTAAATCTGAAATCTTTTTCATCAAAACACTTGATTTGATTTACAGATTCTTATTCAAGAGCGATATTTTTATTTTTAGTTCTCTGTGGAGAATTTTTTTTACTAAATGATTATATCTATTGAGTTTCATTATTTATTTATGTAGATAATGAAAACATCTTCTTTTAACACATATATTTGTAAAGCATTTTGAATTTAGTATCTCTATAAGAGATTTGCTTACATTCCGCTAGGCTAACGTGACATAATTTTTAAATAAAAATATACTTTCAACCAAAAATAGTCTCAAAAACCTTTTCACTTATAGAGTTATATAACATATTTCTGAATCAAAATAAATGATTAAAAGCGTAATTTGCAACGATAGACGTAATATTGCGACTTTGAACCTTAGAACTACATGGATTTTTATTTTTATTTTACCTTTGACACGTTCACATGTACCGCAAACTAATATTTCGTAGCATGGAATGTGCAAAAGCACACTGCGATATTTGTTTTGTGAATAAGCGGTACAAATTGCTTGTGCCAAACTTGTACCTGTGAAGTTTTCATAATAGTCCGTAGCCGCGGGCTGTAGGCGACAATTTTGTGTCTCAGATTTGTTGACGAACATACAAACATATTCTGTCTTTATGAAGACGTTACCATTTCGTATTCCCAACTGATGGCTTTATCGCTTAGCAACCGACTTATTTATTCAGCATTTGATATAAGTAATAACAACACATTTGGTTGGGTACGATTCTTTCACATTATTTCTATGAAATCATTTTAGATGTTTTTATTTTGTGGCTTTTAGAATCTTTTAAATACATAGTAATAATTTATTTTGAAAAAATGAACTTATATATAGGATTACATAAAGAAATAATTGTGTTTATTTAATATTTAAAATATGTTTAAAGCGTTTGTTTAGTATTAAATTGTATATTTTTAAATTACACGGTGGCAAACGAGCAGGAGGCTCACCTAAATAAGCAGTCCTCCAACCAAGGACACCCCTAGCGCGTGCAGAGCCGCGGGTGCGTTGGCGGCCTTTAACGGATAGGTAGGCTCTTTTTTAAAGTTCAAAAGTATTGAATAGGAAATATCTCAAGAAGCTGATTCCATAGAGTGGAGGAGCGTGGCATAAAATACCTTAAACGCTCAGTTGTGTAACGACAAACATCAAGGTGATAGAGATGAATAATGTTGTTAAAGTAAACATACAGGTATTTTATCAAATATATGTGACTTTAGTACTTTGAACCCAGGAGCTACAGTGTACGCGCAAATAGTATCACTCAAACGATGTTTGTGTAGATATTACGTGCAAATTCCTAATATGCATAGATATATCATGATTTCAAGCGTTATTGATATGCATTACATACGAGATATTGCTTGTACCATATGGTGTGTCGGTATTAAAATAGGATCGTATCAGTGTCATACTTGGCGATATTAATATTTAATTTACAGAAGTTAATTTATGTCGCGGAATACCTCGGTATATTATAAGCTTGGTATATTCTCTAAGCTCGAATAAATTTCGTATTAACATATATATTTCTTCAATGGAAGTAATAAAACTCTAACATTTAATTATCAGCCCATGTGTTTTAAAGTAATTTTGTAGATTTATAACAAAAAAGAGATTGCATAAATTTTTAAGTTTAATATTTCTAACTCAACTCGATTGCTTTCAGTGGAAATAGATATAACACAATTTACCAATGTAATTATTTTATCAGGTATAACAATGAAATTTCATTTTTTTCTATACCATTACTAAACTTATATGGTAATTCAAATAAACTGTCTAAAAGTGCCTAAATCTAAAAAATCATTTTACCCGTTGGCGACCCATATATATGTTGACGTATTAGGCCGGCTCGTCTGAAGTGATACCACGGACTTACTCTATACTCAGCGTGAAATGGTAGTTGTACTTGAAACGATGCTTCTACTGTGTCTATGTGAGGATAATGGAGGCCTTTGAAATGGCCCGTATGATTACAATGCTCAAGCGGCATAAACAGCCGGCAACACAATCAATGCGCGGACTGCGGCGTGGTTGTCCAAGTTCGGCGCTATGCTCTTACCATATAATAGACCCACCTGCTTCGTTGTCCGCTATACCATAAAAAAATTATATTAATCTAAATTCATTGCAACACTGAGAAGATTACTTGTCCATGATCCATGGGCGGAGCGTTGCTTATCCTAGGTGAGGCTCCTGCTCGTTTGCTTTCATTTAGATAAAAATATAACTCTATCGAGAAATAGCTTAAAAATTAAGAATTAAATGATTGAAAAATTGTAAATATCTTTATTATAAGACTATGTTAGAGTTGTGCAAATCCAAGATTTATTTTCAACTGAACAACTGAACAAGTGTGTTGACGTCTGTCGTTTCATATTTTTCGTTGTTCAACATCGTTTAAGTGTTTACTCTAAACTGAAGCAAACGAACATGTCTCCTCGTTCTTACAATCAACTCGGTTGGAAAGCGTTTTTGTAAATTTATTTCGCAAGAATGTTTTATATATGTAATATCCTCGGTCTTTTTATACTTTCATATAAAAGTAATATTGATTAAATTTTGTATAACACATAATATATTTGAATTAGTATTACTTTAATCTATCAATTCGTTTGTTCTTTATTTATTGATCTTATCGTGATAATATATATATATTTATTCGCTCATGTGTGATTTATATACGGGCCTAGGGATTATAAATTATATTAGAAACAGAACTTTTGTTAAAATAATGGTAAAATGTGGAAAATATCTTCATTCGTATAGCGGATAAAGCAGGTGGGTGGGTTCCTTTTTGGCAAAATATCACTGCCGCTCATGGACAACCGCGCCACAATCTTCGGTTTGGTGGTATTATAGGCTATTTACGCTACTTGAGCATTATTAACGACGGGCCTCCGGTTTTCTCTCCTAGTGATCGAAAGATATTACTTGTAGATTTTACATTGGTATTCTTATAATTGTTTCTTTATATGCCTACTGCGTACACAATAGTTACAAAATCAAACATGATAATGTTTATATATTATGATAATATTTATTATTCATATATATGTGATAATATTTGAAAGTTAATGTTACTTTCTACCACTAAGAACCTGACCTTATCACATATTCCCATCGGCAAAATTCGAATAATATAATCGTAGAAAATAAAAAAGGTTCCTCAAATTATTCACGTACGTAATATTATCTGTAGACTTTCAATACAGCTTATTTTACGTCTTAAAAATGTACTTTTTAACTTTGGTACGAAATAACAAAACGTGTTTCTCATATTTTTATTTCTTCGGGCGAAGGATCAAGAGGATTTGTCACATATTTTCAAGACATTTTTCCTTATTTTCATAAAGCATTTACCCTATTTTTACACACTGTACGAATGTAACTTTTAATATTGATGAGAATATCAACGGTTTAACCATATTTTGTTGAATTTTGTAAGTTAACAATATTGAGATAAAGAACTCTCATAAATTCCATACATGTTTGAACAAATATTTACAACATTCAAATAAATATTTGTCCTAAAAGATTGTAATTACAACCAAACTAAGAACTAAAACTAAATATCAAAAAACCTGACAATACAAACAAACCGTGAACTCTGATGCGGTTTTAAGAGTGTGTTCATCTCTTAAAATCAGGAAACATGCATGTCCCTGCGTTGTTGATAAAGTGATTTACTAATAGATTTTTGTAAACAGCTATAGAGGAATAAGGTAAATCGAGACGGCTTTATTGTTACATAACCATGAGTCATCATTTCACGTCAGTCACGTATATATTTCGACATAGCAATCGTAGTTGACGTCTCACCTGTATGTGTAATTAAATATCAATATTCAATTTCATGTAATTCTAGGCGATATGTTCAAAACCACCCACTAATCCTGGTATTATATATGTATATATAGGATCTGAGGTAGATTTTATTTTTAAAATACGGAATTTATACACATACTTTTTAAAATTATTTAATTATATATTAATTAAAATTAATATAAATTAAATACGACCGCTAGTGTTAGGTGAATACTCGATGAATCTGATAACTCGTGACCGACTAATGGTAGATTTTTTTTTAGTAATGGCGAATTTCCTGTTGGCCATATGACCTTTACAGCTTAGCACGGGTTTAGGGACGATTGAAACTTATTTTTAATGTAAAATGTTTACCCCTGACTAAAACCATACTGCAATTATTCTTTATATGATATAATTAAAATCAGGAGTGTATTTTATGTGTTAGTATATTTTTTATATCTCTATTACAACGAAACTCGTTTTTGTTACTGTACTCGGAAGTTTGAAATAAAATGGTGGTTTAGTCTCTATTGAGATTTTTATTGCAAATAGCTGTACTTTACCTCGTAAGAAGATATATCACAGTCGCTAGGGGCCTCATTAAGAACGACCATGCAACACCGGAGAATCTTATGCCACTCCGGCTACCATTGTTTATTTTGTTTCTGTTTGACTTAATTTATATATATATTATGTTTTGTGTAAGAAAACTTATACTGTAAAAATTTATGGTTTATGGTTACAATTATAAGGAATATTAAAATATAATATTTGTATAAAGATCTGCTTGAACTCAATTAACCCATAAACAAAACAATATATCTATCATCTCATATGAATAAATTTTACAAAAAAATAAACCATATCTTTTTCTATAGCGTCATTTAAATGTTCTATTGAAATATCTTTAAACTTTTGTTTAGACCTACAAGTTCTACAGTTTCAAGTTAAATGTACTATTAGCGATTCAAATAGTGTATAAAATGGAAAAACAAAATCATTATGGCATTTGAAACTCCGCTATTCCTTTATAAAAGTTGTCTTCAGCTGAAACAAAGTGAATAGCTAGTTATCTTGAGTGCGTTGTATTCCCAGTATTTAGATAAGTCTCGCCTAACAAAGTGAGCCAGTGGAACTCCGAAAGTTTTATTGTAAATACTTTGCCACTAATGAGAGCTAAGTCAGTGTGTATAACGAGACTTGACTCAAGTTTGAACTTCATTATGTGTATAACTGCGTAATTGAAGATCTAGTGTTTTAAAACTGTATTTAGTTATCATAATTAGTTATTGAAGTTGTGAATCCAGTTGGGAACTGAGTTTTGGGGCATTATATAGCGGCAACATTTTATACAGTCGGTTCTTATTAAATATAAAACACAGTACGTGTGAATTTAACCAAGTCCTAATATTTTATTAATAACAATGTATGAAGTAACGTTGAAATTGACAAATAAGATTGTAAATTTGAGATCTACGATTATTTTAACACCTAAATATTCTGTATTTAAACCAAAAGCTGGTGTTTTAAATATTATAAATGAAAATAATTTTTAATATCATAAATGGATATCGAATGTAATATTAGAGTTCGGATTACTATTGAATATATATGGAAGGCTATTCCAATAGATCAATTAGGTAAATGTATTATTTATTCATAGCCTTATACCACAACATTATGCGTTATCCAATTTCAAATGCAATACGACATAAATACAGGCTGTTTCGTTCTGTAATTCATTCATTCGACTATCAATCGTAGTGTAATTTGATATTGTAACTGAAGGCATATTTTTTATCATTTATAATAATCACATACTTGCTTTGTGAAACTAATGTAAAATATTATTCTATGTAAAAAACAATATATAAATATAAACCTATTAAGGAAATGTATCGCTAATCGGAAATTTACCAAAATATATACAAAATAATATTAAAATAACAAACCCGAAACTGTCCTGTATACACCAGACACGGTTTTGCATCTGTTTGATTTTCAGATGTGCTTGACGCAATATTCATAAGGATTTCCAAGTTAATTGCTTGTAAAGAAAATAATAACATCGTAAAAGTGCATGCCTAGTTTTAGGTGTTTTTTCTAGATGCATCATTATGAAAGCTTAGGGCGGCGCACGCTACAAGAGCCTAGATAAGAGGTGGCACAAAAGACTACCTATACCGTTCTTTCATACATTGTATGTGTTGAGCCTAACACTATAAGTGTAAAGTAACGTATAGGTTAATGTTAGCACGTATACCCCATTCACTGTATCTTTCAAAAAGCGCCTTTGAATTTGATTCAGATTGAGTCGATAGATTCCCATTTATGAATTCGCGCAACAGATATAATAGAGATATAATGTATGGGTTTCTTTTCTTTATTTTCATAGGAAATGTATATTATATGAAGTGATAGTATATGAAATTTGGATATAGTATACACACACAGAATACTTAGCGTGAAACGGTAGTTGTGCTTTGTTTCGCTGAGTGAATGAGCATATCACAGTCCCTTAAAAATGCCGGCGTCAATAGCTATAAATACGGTCTCCTATATGGTAAGAGAACATCACCGCGCATGAACAACCGCGCCACACACTCTGAGAAACACAGTACAAAAACAAAAACAAAGTACCGTTTCACGCTGAGTGTTCTGGGATCTCGTGGTATCATTTTGGACGAGCCGGCCTAAATAATGTGTCAGCATATGGTTTAGCATGGCTCTCTCACGGATGCTAATCTTTCATAAATATTATCAATATCTATTTGACATGAAGTTGTATAGAGGTACGATTTCTAAGCTCGTACACAAGTTTACATCGTATCATCTCGTAAAGGGGTTGAACGGATTATCTTATATCTCCAATGTCGAAGACGGTGTGATAGGACGTCAATCTGAGCCAAGGCATTGTCGTAAATATTAATGACCACAGCAATTACTGTCCACGAAGCTGCGATAACCTCAAACCGTATATTCAATATACCGTTTTAATACCCGTTAGCATACCATAGTTTTTGTGACGCATACACATTATAGGATAGTTAAAATGTTTGTGCGTGAGCCATGGTACTTGATGGATTATTTACTATTCTTAGATACAAGAAATATTTGTCAAAATATAAACATATTATATAAATACATTTTCAAGCCTCAAAGGATTCATAATTTAAATGATTAACACTCAAAAATCTGATCCAACTACCTCGGTCGAATTTGTGGAAGCCTGCTCAGCTATTTCAGTGAAACAAACTCACAATTTCATATAATATCATCAACTCTCAGCCAAATTAATACATAAAGACGTTTACATTGAAGAGTTACTCAGCAAATTTACAAATTAATTAATTTGGCAACATCAACAAAACTAAAGCGTATAATTTTAACCAGTATAAATAAGCATAATTTTAAAACCAATGAATTGAAATATTATTTTAAAGCTAATATAATATTAAGGAAAACTTGGCGCAAAGGAAATGAGCATTTCGTTTCCGCTGGCGGACGTACTTTAGTTGGGTATAAAGACAGACCACTCGGAGACAATGGACTGTGGAGTAAGTTTCAATATTAACGATGCGCGGAGACTGCACACAGAGCCTTCCAAGTTTCAAAAGCCTCCATTGATACTCATTAACTATTGATTCATAAGTAATACCTTTAATGTTGCCGGCACGAATGGTCCGGAACTTTTCAAATTTAAATGTGAAGGGGCATCGAATTTTAAATCGACTTTGAGCTCCAGGTTTACATTTTTGAGTTTATTAGCCTTTCATTTGCATAAAAGTTTTCTAACTAAATTAGTTTCGAAACTGTATTTTTAGTGGTAACTAAGTATAGTTGTAGTTGTTAAAGTTGTAACTCCACATAATATTTGTAAAATCATTTATTCTTGATTTCTTATTTGGCTACGTTATTCACTTGAATCAAATTTATAGATCTAGGCAATAGTCAGATATCTTCCTTTTCAAATCACTAATTATCCTTATACCCTTCAGTCGTAAAGTAAACGATGATCTCTGTCATTTTTCCATAGCTCCTGTGAAACTGTCGCGTTTTATTATACGCAATCTAGAGTTTCCAACATTTATTAATTCCCACGTGACAAGCAAAACAACCAACGAACCTATTAAGTTAAAAAAATTGCTTTTTCGTTTTCACATAAACAAAGACCTCAGAGAACAAAGCTCTATGAATGATCAAATATTTCATAGCCCGTATTTACATTTTATAAGCTAACGCTAAGCCCAGACGAAATATTTTGGTTAAAAAATAACAAAAACTTTTTCGTATCGCATAAATAGTGAAGATAAAATATGTCACTGGCTCTGCTGTGCGCTCTCTGAATGTCTGTGAAATATTCAATTTAGGCAATTTCAGCCGTTTTCGTGGAGGTTAGCCGCACGCTGGAAGTTGCAAATCAACTATCTACCAGTTCGTTCGATGTTTGCCAGATTTTGTTGGTGAGCTCCATCTCATTGCGTTAATTAATTAACGATTGGCATGCTTTCTATAGTAATAGAGACCCATGACTTTTTTTATTGACGTTCCAAACGTTTTAATTATACATAGAAAAACCCGTGGGAGAGCCATGCTGAAGCATGTACTGACGTACTAATTGGGCCAGCTCGTCGTACCGTGATACCGTGGGCTCACAGAATACTCAGTGTGAAACGGTACTTGTACTGTGTTTGGCAGAGTGAATGAGGATATCGGAGGACAAAACAAAACGATCAGACAAAACAAGCATAGCGGGCTGTGGCGCGGTTGTCCAATGGCAGCGGTTTTCCCTTACCATAGAGGTGACCCACCTGCTTTGTGGTCCGCTATACCATAAAAAATACATAGAAAAAAGTAACGGTTACTTTGGATTTAACATGATTTTAAAATTCTAAAATTATAGTAAACTTAACCTAAAACTGAACGCTTAGTCGTACCTTGGATAACCATAAAAATTTTATAGTGGCTTATAATGCCCACGTGACTGGTTCGTTGTTCAAGCATCTGTCAGGATATGCAAAGTCTGGTCGTAAACCTACCTCGACGATTACAGCACTTAACTCTCTCTTACCATCTTTATTGCTACCTGCCTGTTAAACTTGTAATCAGATTGATAAAGTCATAGAATGACTTTTAAACGTCTTGACATTTTATGACCATGTTTTCGGAGTAACATTGTATAACGTACGTATTTCATTGGTTTTTTTCATATACTTAAGAAGATAAACTGATCAGCTTGCCTATTAAAGGTAGAGATTTTCAAATTGCATTGTCGTTTCACAACTGAGCGTTTTTTATTCTGCAATTAACTCTCTGCAGTGGTATTTCCAAGCCAATACGACTTGTAGACCATTAAAAAAAGTGCATGCTTATTCCTAAAAGGCCTGCAACGCACTTGGCTTGTGTGTCAATGAGTGATGCACCGTGGTGAGTCTCCTATTCTTCCCAATTTTCATAAGAAAAAACTCTATTGTATAAAAAATATTGAAAATGAGTTCTTAACCATATTGTAGAACGGCATTAGGTATTTCGAGTTAACTCAGGTTGAAGATGGCATTATGTAGACTCTATCCAGCGATTGTAGGTGGTGGATAATAGTCGTTTACACCCAGATTCATACGGACGCGTAATCGCGCTCGACAAATACATTCTGCACTTATTGTGCACTACTTGTATGGCTACCTGCGTAGTGCATATTGTGTACAAATCCTCTGTGGGACAAAGCGATATGTGCGGATGAATAAAATTGACATAAATGCTACTACGCTGATGGATAAAGATACTTAGCCATTTGAATTTTGTCTTTTGGCTGTTGAAATACTCGTCATTTTTCTTAGCTTTTAAAAAATTTTCATGTAATTTATTGTACATTTTATACAGTATACACTAATTAAAAATAATTAACAATCTTATAAACGAGCTTTATAAAATAAATTCATTATATTAACAATTCTGAAAAAGGTTTAAATAGGGCAGAAAACCAATTATCCAACTGAGAGTTTATATTTGTTTTGCTTTATTAATAACATGTTTTTTTTAAAATAAACATGTACAGAGAAACTAAAAATTAAATAACAATTGATATTAACATTGAAAACCAAGTTAACACAAGCAGTAATGTAACAATAGTATTCTAGTGTTGTGTCCGATGATCCCACAAATCCCATCGCTCTCGCCTCGAGCACGCCTTTCCGTGGGATTAGGAAGCTCATTCCACAATCTTACGGGATGCCGAATGACCGTGACACACACATCTTAATATAATATAATTTATGTACATACTTTTGCGTGACATATATGAATTATTACTGATTTTATATATGTATCTAATATTATAAAAGCAAATCAACAAGCATAGACTGAATAAAAAATAGGTAAAAGATATGGTAGTGACAAAAGTATAATAAATAAAAAAAACACAAAATTTGTGATGTTTTTGAACAGCCCTCATTATAAGCCCAAACGGATGAATTCTTGTTTAACTTATGTATATATATAATTTTGACAATAGTTGATGAAGAATAATAATAAATGTATTGCATAATTGCTAATTTTATTATTTAAAAACAAATAATCACAATATTTAAATTAAAATATACTTGCAATATAATAATACAATTCAAATAGTCTCTTACAAAAAAGAGTAATTAACTAAACAAAAGTAACATGAAGGAATATGATTAAAATAAAAATAATTGCAAAATCTAGGTAGAGCATAAAGGAGAAATGTAATTAAAGAAATGAGAAGCCCTGCTGTGATGCCAAGTTGGACCTCATTATTCTATACAATGCATTCCGCTTCCCACTAATATCTTTATGAAGGATTACAAATAATCAGGAAAATTGCCTTGAAGCTCTACAAAGGAAATGGACTGACTTATTCAGGATAATCGAAGAATACAAAGCTGGCTGTTTTAAAAGTTTGGGGCTGTTTCTGGTAACTATATAACTACTATATACATATATACTATATTTTTCAGTAACGAGAACAGAACTTAAGTATATTTTTGTTGTTACACTTAACATTGTTTAGAAATGTATGTGGGTTGCTTCGCATTTATAATTTAGTTCGTAAAGTTTTAATCC